>QEOT01124274.1:0-283735 GCA_003123785.1 Pterocarya stenoptera | reverse complement strand
AAACCCTAAACCCTAAACCCTAAACCCTAAACCCTAAACCCTAAACCCTAAACCCTAAACCCTAAACCCTAAACCCTAAACCCTAAACACTTAAACCCTAAACCCTTAAACCCTAAACCCTAAACCCTAAACCCTAAACCCTAAACCCTAAACCCTAAACCCTAAACCCCTAAACCCTAAACCCCTAAACCCTAAACCCTAAATCCCTAAACCCTAAACCCTACACCCTAAACCCTAAACCGTAAACCCTAAACCCTTAAACCATAAAACCCTAAAACCCTAAACCCTAAACCCTAAAATGCTAAACCCTAAAACCCTAAACCTTAAGGCATTCTTCAGTTGAACTGAGTTTGGCATTTTTGCTACCAATATTTACCAATCTAGTCTTAATATGATGTTTGAACTAATGAACTTTTGATTGTAGACGAAAAGAGCTTACTGCATGGCCAGCAGCAGTTGAACATGCTTGAAGATATCTTGTTGAGCTACAACGAGTACCTTTTTTTTGTTCCTTCTTTGTTTCTTTTGTATAAGGAGGTATTGAAAACTCGTTTCTTTAGGTGGCTAACCTATGGAATGTTTAGCTTGTTTGGATATGAAAATATTACCGGGACAATGCCTAGGTGCCCTCAAAGAGACAACTGAATCTAGGAACTTTGGACTCCATATTGAAGTCAAGAGTTTGAGGAACCACTAAACCAATTTCTCGTGGTTAGATACTTCAGCTAGTTTACTTGTAACACAATTTTATGAGAGAACTTATCTTTAGGTGTATTTCTATCAGCCTGCTTCAGTGGGAGACTTGCATGGTGCTTGAGTGTCATAGATGGTGTTAGTCAAAAAGGTGAGAGGAGGCCTGGAAATATGTAATAGTTACATACTTTGTTTGCAATTGGTAGGGAGTATATAGTAGGTGGTAGAATAAACCTTTTGGATTTGCATGGAGTACTAGGAAGGCAGTCAAATGGAACTAGACAAGAAGTCTTTAATTTGGGAACCAAAGCTAGCCTCTTGAGAAATGGGATTAGTTTACCTTTTGTATTATAATTACATTTACTGAAGCTGTTGTTTGCAAAATCATGCAAGTTTTAAATCATCATATAAAAATCTTTTTTGCATTGGACAAAAATGATCTTGGTAATTTCTTGTCACTTATTTTTTTATCTCAATGGTTTCTCTTTTTCTCATGACATTTTTGCATTTATATCTTTTGTTTAAAAACTGGAGGTAGGGAAGACAGATAGGGGATAGTTCTTTAGTTCATTTAATTGAGCTAGTTAAATCAGTTTCTGCAACTAATTGAATATGTAAATCTTGGCATACCAGTATTTTATTGAAGAAACTCGGGAGATTAAAAGACTGTATTGACTAATGCAATTTTGTTTGTTTTTTGCTTTGCTTGTCTTGAAACAACTTTTTTACAAAACCCATGGGAGCAAGTTGATACCACTGATTCTCGAAATTACTCCCTTTGGTTATCGAAATTACTGTTGATACATCTTTCGTGCAATTTACGGTTGCGTTAATCTATATTAAGGTGAATATGTGTTTCTTGAACCATCTATTGGTTGAATTGAAGGTTTATGAGTTTTTAGTCAATGATCGTGTCTCTCTGTTACATATTACTAAGAAGGGTTTGAGGATTGTGAGAGAACTATCTTTGGGCAGAATCAGTGTTGGGTAGTTGGTTGTTATGGTCGAAGTGAGTTAAATGTAAGGATGGTCAAAGTCCTTAAGAACTCAATTGTGTGAAAAATAAAGCTTATCTTGCACGATAATGTTATAATACTACAATACTCATGGTTATTATCTGGTATTGGTAGAGTACAATGTTGTAAAGTGACGTGATTTCATAGCTTTATCAAGACTGGGAGTGGATGTATAGTTGTATTATGCAAGGCCTTTGCTTTTCTTAGTACCACAGTGGTTAATGGTCTAGCTGGTCATTGACTGGAGATACTGGTGCTCGTGAAACTAGGTGGTACTGACACTTTCAAGTCATTTTCGTAGTTAGTAGCCGTTTCGGTAGAAGCTTTGGCATATGGCACTTGTGACGTTAAGATATATGGCATTTTGGGAATCAATCAAGGTAGAAAATTGGAAACAATAAAATGTTACAGAGATAATTATAGGATTTGATTATAATATACGGAGATATGATTTGGAAAATATTTATTTTAGTTTTGGTGATAATTTCCTTTCGAGCCAGATTAGATATTGTAGTAAATTAGGTTGTAAATATTTACCTTGTATACAATATTAGATGCATAGAGTCTAGTAATAATCTTGTATATTCTCTTCTATATAATGAAAGCAAACCCTCAGTATAAGGTATTAAGACCAATTTGACATGGTACCAGAACCCCTACTCTGATATTCATCTTTGTGATCTTAATCCTTCGTGTGCGACGAGAAGAATTTTTTTTCTTCCTTTGTTTTGCAGGTTCCATCTTGCTCTTGGTGTGTCGGTCTTTCCTGCGGTGAACCACGTTGTGGGTTTACTGTTCTGTGGCAGTCGACCTCCTTGTGGTGGTGTTCGGCTTTTTCTGTGGTGGTTTAGTGGTGTTCAACCTTCTCTGTGGTGGTCGTTGCTCTGTTTCTAGGCAGTTTTCTCTATCTCGATGATTGCTTTGTGGTGGTTGGGTCGCTATGGACATGTCGGCTCTTCCTGTGGAAGATGGCAGGTTCTATGGTGGTGGCAAGGTGGTCGGCGACTTCGGCTGCCGTCTATGCTGGGTGCTAGGCAGGTATCAATTCGTCGATTTTTTTGTGTTCGTGGGCCTAATTACTTGGGTATCATTATCTAGGCCCTCTATTACTTGGGCATAATTATTCTGTCTGTGGGCTTCCTTATTTGTATTGCGTGTTTGGGCCTCTATTTCACTTGGAGTTGGAACTGCTTTGATTTGGGCTTGCTGTTTTTTTTTTTTTTTTCTTGACTGCTTGGGCTGGTTATTTGTTAGTAGACTTTCATCATGTCTGTTGAAAACACTATTGTACAATTTATTGGAAAGAATTTTTCTACATGGGAATTTCAATTTAAAATATTCTTGAAAGGGAAAGAATTATCAAATCATATTGATAGTTCTGTTCGAGTTCCCACTAATGAAAAGGAATTTGCCCAATAAGAGGTCAATGATGCTAAAGTGATCGCCTGTCTATTGGGGACGATTAAGAACCATCTTGTCACAAATCTTTGATGTTTTACTACGACTTAGGCTATATGGTACTACCTGTATCGTATTTATCACCAAGACCACAGGACTCGAAAATTCCAATTGAAGTTGAAAATTAGCAATTACAATCAAGGTAATTTGACCATTGAGCAATTTTATTCTGATTTTATTAATCTTTGGAGCGAGTATTCTGCTATTGTTCATGCTAAAGGTCGCCTGTGGCACTCGCGGCTCTCCAAGCGGTTCATGCTAAAAGTCAACGCGATCAGTTTTTGTTGAAACTTTAACCTGAATTTGAGCTTATTCAATCCAGTTTATTGAATCGTAATCCGGTTCTTTCTTTGGATATTTGTTTAGGAGATTTATTGTGTGAAAAACAGCGGTCTGTAGTTGTTCCAAAAATCACGGGTTATTAAATAATGGTATACAATTAATTAAAATCAGACTCCATTTTTTTTTTTTTTTTTTTTTTTTTTTTTTTGTGACAGTACAGAATCATTTGCAACCATTTGGACTAGTTGGAGAAATAGAAATTTAGAAACCGTTTATATATATAGTCTTTTTCAAAATGGCCAATCTTTATTCTTTTAACGAACTTTCTGCGAAGCTCTTGTATTATATATGGTGTCTTTGACCTGCTTTGATGATGGAAGAAGCCAAGCTCTTCTTTCACAAATTTGAGTTTTTCTTTTCCGGAATCAGCCTGATCCTTTTAAGCTCCTCCATATACTCACCAGTTTTTCCTCTTTCATTCCCAAAGGATTCCTGGATTCAGCACTCCAGGATTCACATCTGAAGAAGTATTTACTACGGTTTTCAATCTGCAAGACAAGGTATTGTTCTGATTCCGTTTTTATTAATAAAGTAGAGAAGAAATAGGTTTTTTTTTTTTTTTTTTTTTGTGATTTGTACATGTTTCTAATACTGTGCCCATTGATATATAATTAATACTTTTGCAGGTTTCTAGGATTAATAGGATTCCCAAGCCAAAGCCTAAAATTGAGAAAGCTATCAAAAACGAAACGGAGAGTAATGGCAAGAATATGACTAGTCCTAACTCGACTTCTGGGGAGAATTTCAACCAAAGACAACGATCAGATAGGGATACAGATGGCTCATCAAATGAGAAAGTTGACCCAGAGCCAAGGTTCACGAAGAATTATGATCTATGGAAGTTACATTTAGGTTCAAATGTTGAGTATGTCTGCCTCTAGAGCAAATATTTGTACTGCAGAAAAAGACGATCTAGGTTAATCCACATAATATGATATGCATTCTTGGTGCAATGCATTTAGCGACCACTGAGGATAAGTACGAACTCTTCACATAAGGAATTACGATTAGAAGTTTATTTAGCAGATGAAAATTAACGAGTTATTCTAGTAAAATTCTGTAGTAAACTGTTAAAAAATGTTGATTTGGCATAACACCTTGCCTGTCCGAGGTAATTTTAAAAATATATAGATTTTAAATATAAAAATAATTAATTTTATTTAAAGACGAAAATATGAATTTCTTAAAATTCGGAGAACTAGCAATAAATTATTTAAAAACAGATAGAACAGCGGCCCTCTCGAGGTGGCAACTTAAGTAGAGAGGCCCTCGTCGACCATCCTAGGTAGGGCTGCCACATGGTGGTCTGATCCTGAGTACAAATTTTAGAACACCTACAAATTAGAGAGCGACAAACATATATATATTTTTTATCAAATTAAGTCAACATAATCAAAATCATTATAATTAATGTGTGAATACAACGTTGCTATTTTAACATAAGGTTTTTTTCTATTATTCTCGCATACAAATAGGTAAAATCAATAATTTTTATGGTCGTTGTTCCATTTACCTAGGGCTCTCAACAGCGAACCAAATTGCATGTACAAAGAATACTGAAAAAAAGCTGACATGGCCCTAGGGATTTTTTTTCTCTCTATGCTGAGCACATCACTTGGAGTTTTTGCATGGCGCTAGCCGTCGGTTTTCTGCCCCTCGTGGCAGGGCCGGTGGGTCAGGGAGATTCTGCGCAAGTTAGGCCTGCGGATGTGATGGTGCAGAATGGTCAAACTTATGCTGTGGGGGCTAGAGGTTTTGTCAAAGTTTTAACGTCACGCCCTCAGTCACTGCCAGAGGTGGCTATTCCTGCTAAGGAGCCGCGGTTTCAAGATGGAAGTATGTATTTCTTATTTTCGAAGACAAAGATCCAGCAGTCAACAGAGCCATTCTGGTTCTCCGTGGTGCTGAAATTTATTCGGTGTCGGCCCTCTCTCGATCATATCCGAGCTTATATCAAGAATCTTTGGGGATTGAGATCACCACCGGTGGTTGGGCAATTGCGTAATCCCCGGAATGTTCTAGTCCGTACGGTGGTAGAGGAGGATTTTATTAGCGTGATGGATTGTGGTACTTCAGAAATTCATGGGGTTCCTTTTCGGATTTTTCATTGGACACTAGATTTTGTGGAAGAAGAAGATTCGTCGTGGGTGCCGATATGGATTACGTTGCCGAGTTTACCTCCTAACTATTTTCATGATTCAATTTTAGGGTCTATAGGGAACAATATTGGTCGTTATCTAAAGAGGGACAATGCGACGGCGTGCGTGACTCGCTCGGAGGCCGCCTGTATTTGTGTCAAAGTGGATGTTTCACAGAAGTTGAGGACATCGTTTTGGTTATGACCCCCAGGGCATGTGTCTACTCCATTATCAGGAGATGCATTACGAATCAATGCCCAAGTTTTGCTCTCATTGCAAAAAACAGGGGCATCTTGAGGAGCGATGCTCTAGAAGGGAACGTCCAGTGAGTGATCCAAAGAATAAACAACCTTTGAAGAAGTTTGAAGGAGATAAGCAGTTTCCAATCCTCAGTGGAAAGCCGTCGAAATTCGAGATGGAGACAAGGTCGAGTCTGATACTGAGAAGCTGATAGGAGAGTCGTCGAGATCGAGAAGGGAAACTATCCTGGAAGATATACAGAGAAGAAAGGAGGAGCACGTAGGGGTAATCAGGGAGGTGTGGTTCGGTGATCAGTTGGGGATTGTGGTCGATAACTGTATGGAGGAGGATTGTGTTGTTGAGCCAGAGAGATTGTCATCTGCATCAGTGCCTTTGAACGACATGGTTCTACGTGCAGAGAGTTTGGAAGTGTCTGATGTGTTGGTTGAGCATTCGACCAAGCATCCTGAAAATTGGTTCGAGATGACAGTAAAGGACAGGGAGGACAGTGAGCAAGAAGTGTTGGTAAGCTATGTTCCTATAAGTACTTTGAGGCTAGTGGATGAGGCACTGGAGTTTGAACTAGGAGGCTGGGTGAATGGGATCACTTTGCTGTGGAGAATGTGTAGAATTTGGATTTGGTGTTCAAGGCAAGGTCCGAAGGAGAATTCGAAGAGGAGCTCAATAAGCTAGCTGCTAAGGCCTTTGATTCGGATCCAGAGATGCATGTTCCATTGAAAAAAGTAAAATGGGTAAAAAAAGAAAAATCTATTGTGGTGTTGGACCGGCGTACTCGTTCCAAAAAAAATATTTAATTTTTTTATGTATATTCTTACCTGGAACATTAGGGGGATTCGTTCGTCGAAAAGTAGGCTTCGGCATATTATGAATAAAAGTCATCATTCAGTGGTGGCCATTTTAGAACCTTTTTTAAATTCTAATAAGTGTTGTAGATGGGCACGTCATATGAAGATGCTGTTTTGTTTCAATAATGCAGAGGTGGGTGGCAAAATTTGGCTTTTCTGGAACACGAATGTGGAGTTTGAATTTGTTTCTATGTCGAATCAAGCGATTAGCGGATGGTTTGTTAATAGGGTTTGTCGGGTGTTTGCCCCATTTGTTTATGATAGTGAAAAGGTGTGTGGAATTTTGCAAGCTCCTTGGGCCAAAAGAGAGTTTAATGAATGTATTCATGCATGTGCTTTGGTAGATCTTCCACATGAAGGTAACCAGTTATCATGGTGTAATAGGAGGTTAGGGGGGAGTAGAATTTGGGCTTAGTTAGACCGGATACCCGTGAATGTATAGTTTACGGAATGCTTTAAGGATGTTATGGTCTCATATTTGCTGCGAACTTCATCGGATCATACGACGATGTTGGTAAAAATCAGTAAGGATAGAAATGCTGCTGCCTGTCCATTTAAATTCCTCCGTATGTGGGGATCTCATGAGGAATTTCTTCCTTTAGTTAAGAAGGTGTGGGATGAGGATGTAGGGGGATGTGCCATGGTAAGAGTCAGCAGAAAATTGAAGAAACTGAAGAGGGCGCTCTGTAGATGGAACCGTGAGGTGTTTAGCCGTGTGGAGTTAGAGTTCCAGAAATTGGAAGCTAGTATTACTGGGTTAGAAGTCAACCTGTCTAACTCTTATTCGTTCCAACAGGAACTTGAGCTGCTGAAGTGTAAACAAGACCATCTGAACTGGGTGAACAGGGAGGAGATATTAGCTTGCCAGAAATCACGTGTGAAGTGGCTGGCTGAAGGTGATGAAAATTCCAGGTTCTTCCATGCAACCTTACGGCTCAAAAAAAAGTGCAAAAAAATAAATAATAAGTCTCTTAAAGATGGGAGCAGGCTAGTATCGAATGTACAGGTACACGAAGGGGCCGTTGATTACTTTCAGCAATTACTTACGGGAACGCCGGTGGAAAGAAGTCTAGAAGAACTGGATCTTTTATAGCCAATTATCTCTAATACAGAGAATGATTTATTGTGTGGGGCGCCTATGCAGCAGGAACTTAAGCAAGAGTTTTGGTCTATCCCTAAGGATAGTAGCCCGGGTCCTGACGGTTTCTTGGCTAGTTTTTTCATGCTTGCTTGGGATATTGTAAAGATGATTTGTTGAAAATGGCAACAGATTTTTTTTATGGGTAGCCAATATCTACTTTCTTTGGGGCTACGAACTTGGTTCTTATTCCTAAGGTAGATGAGCCTTTGGGATTTGGACAGTTTCGCCCTATTAGCGTTTGTTCAGTGGTCTATAAAATTTTGTCAAATATTATGGCTTTTCGATTGGCGCCAATACTGGATAAAATTGTTTCTCTGGAGCAGGCAACGTTTATTCCAGGGAGAAGCATTTTTTAGAACATTTCGTTGGCCCAAGAGTTGGTTCATGGCATAAATAGAAAAGTGAGAGGGGGTAATGTGTTTTTGAAAATTGATATGACTAAAGCGTATGATAGAGTTAACTGGAATTTTCTCTTGGAAATAATTCTTAGGTTAGGTTTCTTGGAGAAGTGGAGATCTCTTGTTTTTAATGCCATATCTTCTCCTTTCTATTCAGTTTTATTGAATGGGAGTTCCAAAGGCTTTTTCAAGCCATCACGTGGTCTTTGGCAAGGTGACCCTCTCTCTCCCTATTTATTTATTTTATCACAGGAGTTGCTTTCGCAAATGCTTCATAAAGCGTTTGAGTTGGGCCGGATTAAGCCCTTCCATCCGAGTGAAGGTATTTTGATCTCTCACTTGCTATATGCTGATGATATCCTGATTTTTGCAAATGGGGTTAAGTCGTCTATTAGAGCTCTTATGGATGTTCTTCACAGATATGAGACACTGTCTGGTCAATTGATGAATCCAAGTAAGTCCTCAATTTTTTCTCCTCCTCTATTGAGGCAGGACGGAAGGTGGATTTGAAGGGGATTTCGGGCTTTGTTGAAGGAAGTTGGCCTTGTACGTACTTGCGGGTTCCTTTGATTGTAGGTCGCATGACTTTGATAATTTTTGACCCAATTTTGCTGAAAATACAAAAAGAATTGGCAGGGTGGAAAAGTTCATTTCTTTCCTTTGGAGGTAAAATTATTTTACTTAAGCATGTTTTGAATAGCATGCCCATACATATGCTTTCAGTATTGAAGGTGCCAAAAGGGGTTTTATTGGTGATACAAAAAATGTTTTCAGATTTTTTATGGGAATCGTTGGTGGGGATTAAAAAAAGGAAGTGGATTTCTTGGAATAAAATTTGTATGCCGATGGAAGAGGGCGGGCTGGGTATCAGGAATTTACATGAGGTTCAATCTTCTTTATTTATGAAATTTGCATGGAAGATATTAGTGAGAAGTCGATGTGGTCGAAGTTCTTTACGTCCAAATATTTTGAAAATTCTAATTTTTCTGCTGTGAGACAAGGTTGGAAGGGGTCTCGGTTTTGGTATGGGATATTAGAGGTTATGCCCATGGTTTTGCATAACTCAAGATGGATTATCTGTGCTGGGAATGTTAGATTTTGGCAGGAGAACTGGCTGGGAGATGGCCCGTTAACAAATACATTACCTATTGTAGGACGGGCAGATCTGCAAGTGAAGAACATTTTCTCGCTAGTTGGTCCCGTGGAGAACGTGTTGCGGGAACTAGCGCCGACTGATATACTGGACAAGATTAACGCTGCAATAACTAAAATTAAGGTTGGGGCACACGTTTGTGTTTGGAAGCCTACGGTGAATGGCCTGTTTACCACAAAGTCAGCCTGGCAACTGGTGAGAAGCCATGGTGAGATCTGTCCATGGAAGAACTGGCTGTGGAAACAATGGGTGCCAAAGAAGATGGCCTTTTTTGTATGGAGAGAAAAAAAAGAAGGCTATTCCAGTGGATGGCCATATAAAACAGCTTGGCATACCGGTTGTTTCTAAGTGTGATTGTTGCAAACAACCACAAATGGAGATTTTGGATCATGTTATATGTGGGGGAGTGGAAGCTAAAAAAATATGGAATTTCTTTGCTAGTGCATGTCATATGAGATTACCACAGATACAGAGCTGGGAAGGCATGATGGGATTTTGGTGGCAACATTCTTCTATGTCAACACAAGTGGGGTGGCTTCGGGGAGCTCTACCTATGGCTATCTCTAAGGCTTTATGGAAAGCTAGATGTGCGGCGAGGATGGAAGGTATGATTTTTAATACATCCGTCATTATTAGTTCTATTAAATTTTTAATCTGTGATATGTCCACTAAGATTAAAAACTTTCGGGGACAAGGCCCCCTTGATCGTGCAATTTTGGAGGAGTTGGGGTGTCCAATTATTCCAATGGGTACAAGGTCTCTGAAATTGATTGCATGGCAGCCTCCAGATAGAGGGAGGGTTAAGTTGAATGTGGATGGAGGATCTTGTGGGAATCCGGGTAATTCAGGGGGGGAGGTATTATTCGGAATTCTCAAGGAGGAGTGGTGGCGGGATTTGCCCATCATTATGGTCATGCGACAAATACCATTGCAGAATGTAGAGCCCTTCTGGATGGGCTTCGATTGTGTTGACAATTGGGTTTGAGAGACATGTTGGTAGAATCAGATTCTATGGTCATAGTTGGGTGGCTGGCATCGGGAGTGTGTAAGTATTGGTTCCTTTGGGATTTTTGGAATGAAATTATTTCTATTGTGGAGGAATTGAATGTTCGTTTTCAACACATTTTTAGAGAGGCAAATATGGCGGCAGATTGCCTGGCTAAACAAGGCACGCAAGGTCTTATCTCCGATTTTCTTGATGTTTCGAATTTACATGGCCTAGTAGGGGCATTATTTGTTTGGATAAGTTTGGGGTTCCTTTTATTAGGTGTTGAATTTTTGTCTAGATCGTGGGTGTTTATTGGGAATTATTTTTCCCTTCTCACTAGCGAGGCCATCTTTGTTATTTTTTGGGTATTCCTCTGCCTAAAGTGAGGATTTTTTTTAATAAATGTGGGAATGAGTCACTATTGGACATGTGACTTCGGCTCTTTATAAAAAATAAAAAATAAAAAAAATAAAGGGCTCTCAACCAAGTTAGTTGGGGTTGGGTTTGAGTCACTTTTTATTCAAGTTAAACTTTACCTCCAATAATTGAATGGATCAATCATTCTTATCCAAACATGACAAAATGTTTCACTAGTTAATCCAACACAACCCGCTTATGTCTTCGAGCTGGGTAGAGTCAATTTACATATATATATATAATATAAATATACATGTGTGTGTGTATGTATGTATCTATATATGTATGTGTTACAGGCTCTCAAGACAAAGCGAGTTATCGGTGGGTCTATGGGAAATGCCACCAGATCATCTTCCGTGCCTTCCTTATGGTAAATTAATGCAATACAAAATGTGGGTTTGGGAGGAACCCACCTTTGTAGACAATCAAAGTTGGGAATAATTTTTTTGAATAGTCCTATTGATGGCAATCATACATTCTTATAATCTATTCTTTTATTTAAACAATCAAATATATGGAAGTATGACTAATTGATAGACTTCCTTAACAATACAAGATCACATAATTCAATATATTCTAGTCGTAGTTGCCTTATATTTCTCCTTCCTTATTTGGCTTCCGCAACAATCCTCCCTCCTTCGAGATTTTCCTTATCCTCAAGGGAAAGTTCTAAAAATCGCGATTTGATGATGGCCAAGCTTTCCCAAGAGGCTTCTGCTAGGTTGTTGCCAACCCAATGGATGAGGGCCTCTGCCTTGTTTCCCTTGCCTCGATAGGCCAACACAGCTTGAGGCTGAATGGGTGGTGAGCTTAGTGCAACTTTTGGAAGCTTAGTTCCCCAATTTCTTTGTTCCCCAATTTTATTTTGAGAAGAGACACATGGAAGATTGGGTGGATGTGCGAGCCCGAAGGAAAATCAAGGTGATAGGCAACCTGTCCAATGCGCTCCAAGACTTAAAATGGCCCGTAGGATAGGGCGGCTAGCTTCATATTTGCCCTCCTCTCCATTGTGTGCTGCCTATAAGGTTGTAGCCGCATGTAAACCGAGTCCCCTGGCTGGAAGCTCCTCTTCTGATGTCCCTGATCATACTAAAGCTTCATATGATTTTGTGCTTGTTGTAGCTTAATGCACACTTCCTTAATGAGTTGATCCCAGCCAGTCAGTGATTGGACTACAGCTTCTACTTTTGCAGTTCCTTACAAATACGAAAGAATTGTTGGTGGTTTTTGTCCATACACCACTTCATATGGGCACCAACCTGTGCTGGAATGAGTGCTGGTATTATAAACATATTCAACCCAATGAAGCCATTTGACCCATGTCGTGGGTGCAGAACTTGTGAAACAATGCAAGTACATTTCAAGAGTGTGATTAACCACTTCGGTTTTTCCATCCATCTAGGGGTGATAAAAAGAGCTAAAATTGAACTTGATGTCTTGTAGTTGGAAGAGCTCTTGCCAAAAATTAATAGTAAAAGTGAGGTCTTGATCACAGACAATGGATGTTGGAAGTCCATGAAATTTGAACACATTTAAAAAAAAAAAAAAAAAACTTGAGCCACCATCGCTGTTGTGAATGGTTGTTTGAGAGGCACAAAGTGCGCAAATTTTGATAATCTATCCACCACAACGTAAATAACATTTTCCGTTGTGAGTTGGGTAGTCCAGTTATGAAGTCCATGGAGATGTCTGACCATACAACAACTGGAATGGGCAACGGATGGAGGAGCCCTGCTAGCTTGGTGTGCTCACTCTTGTGCCGCTGGCAAACATCACATTTGCAGATGAAGGCTTCACCTGAGACCTCACCCCAAGCCAATAAAAAACTGATTTGAGCCGTGCGACATTTTATGAAAGCCTTCATGGGTACTCGCGTGGAACTCGCTGATGATGGGTTGAAGAAGTGGAGAATTGGCTCTTAGATAAATTCAGTCCCTATAAAAAAAACAAGTCCCGACTTGAAGCTCCATGGCCCGATTGCCTCTCCTGCCTAAATATTTTTTTTCAACGTCTGCAACTCTGGCTTATTCAACACCTTTTCTCTTATAGGTTATGTTCAATTAGGGAGCGGCATGCTGAGAGCAGAAAAAAAAAATTTGGCTTGCCTATATAGTCTTCCTCGCACCGAGATAGGCTATCTGCCACTGACTTTTCGCACCTCTTTTTGTACTCAATCATGAAGTCTTAGCCCATTAATTTGACTAACCATTTTTATTGAGCTTCCATAGCACTGGTTTGGTCTCAAAAATACCTTAAACATTTCTAATTAGTGCGGATAATGAACCGGTTTCCAAGTAAATATGGCCTCCACTTTTGGATAGTAACCACTAGTGCCATAAACTCCTCGTACGTCGATCGGCACAAGTTACGACCTTGAAGTGCCTTGATAAAATAGGCTACGGGTCTTCCTTCTTGCATGAGTACCCAGCCCAAGCCAAACCTGAATGAATCACACTCTACAATAAACAGCTTAGAGAAATTCGGTAGTGCTAAAACCGGACTGGTTGTCATGGCTTGCTTAAGTTGAATAAAGGCGGCTTTAGCTTTCTCATTCCACCTGAATGAACCCTTTTTAAGCAACTGTGTTAGCAGGCCTTCAACCTGGCCGTAGTTACGGATGAATTTCCGATAGTAGCTCCTCAAACCAAGGAACCCACGTAGAGCTTTAACAGAATTTGGTCTGGGCCATTTTGTCATTGTTGCCACTTTCTCGGGATCCATTGACACACCATGCTCGAAAATAAGATGACCCAAATAATTAACTTGGTACTGTCCAAACTGACACTTATCCATCCTCACATACAACTTATTAGATCGTAACATATGTAATACAATCTTGAGGTGTGATAGATGATCCTCCCAAAAAATCAATGGTGAACTCGGTACCGTGGAAAAATATTTTGAGCCCATCGCAACGACCCTAACACTCCAGTTTTTCCCCATTTGGAACCATTACCTTCATTCCTTGCGTACGCTGGAGCATCAAGCCCATTGCCTCGGCAAAATGGGTGTTCAAAAACTTGTGGGAGCTCTAAGAGTCAAGTAGAACAATGATGTCGTGGCCCTTGATCACTCCCAGAATTCTCATGGTTTTAGGTGACGTCATTCCCACAATAGTGTGTAATGAGATCATAGGTTCCTCCACGAAATTTTCTTGTTCGACTTCGTCTCCCTTGCCATCCATTTCTTCCTCATGCATATAAATTCCTTCAATAAGGAATAGCTTCTTACAACGATAGCCTAGTAAAAAAATTATGGTCTTAGTTAAAGTAAAGCCCATTATTCCTTCGTTTCTATAGCTTGTTGGGGTTGAGGCGTCAGATTGGTGGTGTCTTTGTCCTTGACAGACTCACTAAGGGCAGCGGTGGTGGCATTGGTTCCATAGACATAGATCATTTGGCCTCAACTGGTATCAACTTCTTTGCGTGCCTTGATTCATATAGTCATGATAAACTGATGGCATTTGTGATGGACACTGGATGTGCTGCTTGAACAACCATGCATATCGGATCCTTGAGTCTACTAATAAAGCATCTCAGTTGATGGTTGGGGGCCAGAACACCAACTCAATAGAAGCTGCTCGTACTATAGTTGGTATTCCTTGACTAACCTTGTTTGATGTAGCTTACTCAAGGTTCTGAAGTGGTCCTTGAACTTGGTTGATCCGTAGGGGGCTTGAAGTCCTCTTTTTAGAGCTTCCCAAGATGCGATTTCTTCACTATTTTTGAATAGTTGGTACAATATTTGCACTTCACCTTCCACGTGATACGCTGCTAAAGGTACTTTTTCAACTTCCTCGATCTGTTTATAATCAAGAAACTACTCCTCCCTGTAGATCCAACTTGTTGGATCGTCCAGGCCATTATATCTCGAAAAATCTAAATTGGCTAGTTTGGGTACTACCGAGTTGTATACTCCACCATGATTCCTTCGTTTCTATCTCTCGACCCCAAACCTTCTCCATCACCCATACTTCTGCTAGCCAGCGAATTCCATAATGCTTCCAAAGTTGGCCATTTGTTATTCCAAGCACTCAACTCGAGAGTCCGCCATGATTGGCTTTGGTGCCAAAATGTTACGAACTCTAGAGACAAAGCAAGTTACCAGTGGGTCTATGGGAAATGTCACTGGATCGTTTTTCCGTGCCTTCTGAATGGTGAATTAACGCAATTCAAAATGTGATTTGGGAGGAACTCGCCTCTGTAGACAATCAAAGTTGGGAATAATTTTTATGAATAGTCTTATTGATGGCAATCCTACATTCTTATAATCGATTCCCTTATTCAAACAATCGAATATATGAAAGTATGACTAATTGATAGACTTCCTTAACAAGACAAGATTACATAATTCAATATATTCTAGTAATAGTTGCCTTGTATTTCTCCTTCCTTATTTGGCTTCTGTAACAGTTTGTATGTATATATTTATATTCAAAAACATTTTATTATTCGTATTATTGGACAACAAGGTTAAGATTACATAAGAAATGATAAAAAATGAATGTTGTTTTTCTCAATCCACAACTCAATGTTATAGTAAAAAATTCATGTGACATGTCACAAATTGACCTATAATCTGTTACTGTGTGTTTGATTTGTGATTCATTTAGAAAATTGTCAACTCTACTCTCACCTTGATAAAAGACTTCACAATTTCACCAAGTCACCTTTATATCATGAAATATTAGTGGCTCAAGTCCCAAATACACCTATAGGGGAGTGAATAGGTGTTTTACAAGTTTTATTAGACTATTTAAATTAAAAATCAATCAATTAAATAACCAAAGATAATCAACCCATCAATCTTGTTAACGAAGTTAAATCTCATTTGAAGTACGTCTTCAAAATCTAAAACCACTCAAGGTACAAGTTACCACATAAAAGCTACTATAGAAATTTAGTTCAATATAACCAATTTAGAAATACTTACAAGACCCATAAAGTAATTAAATCTGGCTTGCAACACCACAAGTATCCTACTCAATCTATGTACCATGGCAACGCCAGACTATCTACCTTTCTATAGTTTCACCACGAGCACAAACTCGATCTCTGCACCCAAGTAGCTCCAAAAGTCCTTTCAGCCAAATAATAAGTCCACACCAATGGACCCAACAACGCTTGAACATGAACACAATATGATGAATGTCTATTATCAGGAGAGAATCAATCTTGAATGCTCAATGAATCTCCTTAGGGTTTTCTTTTAAGAAAACAATTAATACGACAACTCTGGTCTCTCTCAACACCCCAAAAGTTGTGCAAATGATTTTATATATACTTAGGGTTTGCATAGGCCAATTAGAGAGTCTAAACCTATTGAAAAGGGTCTCTCAGGTTTTACATTCGAGCAAAGATCGAGCCAACTATCGAGCGGGCTTCCTGTCCAATTTTTCTGCCTGACATTGTCAAGTTTTGATCTGGTAAACATTGGGATTTGAAGATTCTTGGAATTTGTAGATAATTCAGTTAGCTTTCCAACTTCACTAAGATCACCTCAATTTGATATATGGATCAAAAGTTATGATTGGTTTACTCTGATCGGTTGATCTCATCAAGTTTGCGAATTTGCAATCTTTATGCTTGTTCTTCTAATTGCAACTTTGACTCTGTCCAACGTATTTACAACTCAATTAGACTAAGTTTTATCATAAGAATAAGGCAATCTATTATTTTTACACAAACATATCACAACATACACGGCTTACGCATTATTTTAAACATTGTTGACTTTAAATACACTTTAAGTTTTCCAAATTTCCAAATGTCCTAGGATGGATAATGATTGCCCTTCAATTGATTTACAATCAATTTATTTATAGCTTAAGGATACAAAATAATTTTTATATCTCTTCTTTGCCATTTTTCTTTATTTTAAATTATGGCAATTTGAAAATTGGCTCTAAACTATCTAGAGAACTATCATTGTTCTCGTAAACTAATTTATATAAATACAATCTCTTTTGGTATATTTCTTTCTTATATAGGCAAATCAAAATAGCTGATAATGTGATTGTTGAATCAACAAAGACTAGGACTGGAGCATTGAGTAAACTTTGTTAACAAAATGACAAAACCACTCAAATTTATTATTTTAAAATATCATTTAATTCTCATAATGAGTCTTTGAGTGCATATAGATGTATATCTATCTTGTTAGGCCTAAGCCCACTAGCCAGATGAGAAATGTACAGCAGGCGATTAAAGACTCGGTCATGCATGGTTCACCTGTGGTGAAGCAATTAAGAGGCGGGCAAATCAAAACACACCTTATCACCACAAGATTTAAACCTCTTAAATCATGCATCATCTAAAATCATTGCTGAATAGTCTTCTCATGATCATCTGACACAGGAAAATTCGAGTGGAATGTGCACACCAAATCGACCCTGTTAACTGTCAAATCAAGCCCTAAAAGACATTACCGCATTAAATTCCCGAAATTAAGCCCTTAGAGACACTACCCTGTCATGTCCCAAAAATAAAGCCCCCAAATGAGCAATGCTATACCAGATCTTCCATCATCTATAAATAGATCAACAGGTGCATCCTGACGTTTCAAGAAGTAGGAATAAGATTCCTCCACCACCAGAGCTGATCTAGTGGGATGTAAAAACTCGAGATGTGGAAGCCCTTAAGCAGGGTGATTGAGTTGTATTATTACATATTTTACACATTTAAAACCAATATATTTTTAATTGTTTTATTATTTTATCATTGGTTTTAGATGAAAAAATTGATTAAGAGGCATAAATTCAAGTTGTGAATTAAATTGATTAAAAACATAATTTATGCTTGATTTTATAACTTGTGATTTATTTGGGTAATAAGTTCTTCACATGCACAACACACTCTTAATATTTTATTTTTCATCTCTTGTTTAATTTTATTTATTTTAGTTTCTTTATCTTATTTTATTTTATTTTATTTTATTTGTCTAAGTTTTATTTTTATTTTTATTTAATTTTGCTCGTCTAATTTTTATTTTATTTTTTTATTTTTATTTATTTTTATTTTTATTTTTATTTTCTTTTATTTTTTTGATTTTCTGCGCTGACTAAACGACATGTCGTTTGGTCGGCAGACCAAAACGACATGTCGTTTTAAGCTGAGTTGGTTTCTGCCGTCTGAGCTAAACGACGTGCCGTTTTGTCAATAGACGAAAACGACACGCCGTTTTCGTCATCTTCAACCTCACGATTCTCCGCCTCGAGCTACAGTGCACTCCATGCACAGCAGCTTCGAGCTGCCACCGTGAGCCGTCCTCCGCCCACCTGCAGCCACCAGCAACACCAGACGACGCCGGCGATCATTCCTCCACTCCATGCACGGCCAGTCCGACGCCATGGCAGCCTCATCCAACCTCCACAGCACTGCCCAGCCTCCTCTGTGTGTCACTGCCCAGCAGCTCCACCTGGCCTCCACCAACAGAACCTCTCAACCTCTCAACCACCATCCACGTCCAGCACCAACACCAGCTGCGGGTCATGCATGGTCATGCCTATCCAGAGACGAAGCGAAATAGAAGCAGACGAAAAGAAAAAAAAAAAAAGAAATAAAAGAAAACAAAAGAAAGACAAAGAAAGAAAAGAGAGACAAAGAAAGAAAAGAGAGAGAGAGACGGAAACATGCGTGCGTGCTTGAGTTTGGCCGAGCTGGCCGAGCTGGGTCCGTCTTCATGCGTGCGTGCGTGAGTTTGGCCGACCAGAGCACGCAAAGCAGAAAGAAAAAAAATAAAAAGAAGAAATGGCGCGGACAGTTATGCAGTAAATAGTGGGGAACTAAAGCTGATATTCAGTGGAAGATGCGGAGAAGAGCAGACAAAAGGCTGGAAGGATGAAATAAAGAAATGAAGAAAGAAAGAGGGAGAAGACGCACGGAAGAAAAGAAAGAAAGAGAAGGAGTGGGCGGCTGAAGACAGATGCACATGGAGAGTGCAGACGCAGCTAAGCATACAGCGCGAATGCATTTCCTTTTGAAGCCTATATAAGGCTTGTAAATGAATGAGAAATGGGGTGGAGGTTAGATAACCAGTAGAGTAGCTTAGGAATAGTATGTAGATTTTCAGTTTAGGAGAAAGTGCAGATGAAGTGAGGGAGTTCGGTGATGCAGTTGAGAGCCTAATGGACCAACTGTGTTATCGAACTATTCTCCTTCATCTGTAATCTCTACTTTTATTTTATTTTTTTTATTTTAATTTATGTCATATATTTTTATGCACTTTAAATTTATGCACTTTAAATTAATGTCCTTTATTTTTTCAGCACTTTTAATTCCTGCACATTGATTGGTGTTATTATTAGAAACTTTGATTATCTATATACTTCTCTTGATTCATTGTGATTTTCGAATACAGTGAATGCTTGAAAAATCCCTGTGGTAATCAATTGGACTTGTGAATGTCTCTACCATCAATTATTCAAACTTAATATTTGGTGATTAATTTTCTGCACTTTTATTTTATGTCATTTAATTTCCTGCACTTTTATTTTATTGTCATTTAATTTCTTGTTATTTATTTTTCTGCACTTTTATTTTCTGCAATTTATTTTTATGTCATTTAATTTTCTTGCTCTTTTAATTTTCAGTCATTTAATTTTCAGCAATTTAAATTCAGTGTCTCGCACTTTAATTTCTTTAATTTTCATCACTGCATCCAAAACACTCAAAGCCAACCGAAAATGAATCTGGTTCACGACCAGTAAAATCTTCTTTTCACTGCACTCTTTCATCCATTGTACATATCATCACTTTTTATTTTTATTTTCTCATTGTAAATATTTCCATCATTTTACACGAGTTTATTTTTAGCACTTTCCCTGTGGAGACGATGTAGGAATTTATTCCTAATTACTACGCGACACGCTCCTGCACTTGGGATAGCCTTTTGTGCTGCTCATTCTCGAACGAGTCAAGTTTTTGGCGCCGTTGCCGGGGAAAGTTGTTTAAATTTATACTCGTGATTTTTATCTTTATATAAAAAATATATATATACCATGTCAGCGTCCAGGATTTCCTGGCATGATGAAGTGATACCGACATGCGATTGCACAATGATCGCAAGTGTCCGCTTTGGCAAAGTAGTTATCTTGCCTGTTATCCCATTTGTTTTGTGGTATTTCTTTAGGGATATTGAGTCTTAGAAAACCCGCTTTTGAATGAGTCATTTCTTTTCTGTTTTTACATTAATTACTTCATTAAATTTCCTGCATATTTATATATCAAAAAAAAAATCATTTTTTTTCTTTGCATATTTTTATTTGGTGTTCTGCGTATTATATATATATATAACAATAAATAAATAAATAAGGGAAGAGAAATTTGTTGTGACTTGAATACTCAAGACTAATTTTATAAAGTTGGAGATAAGAACAAAACAAGTTTATTCCAAAAAAAAAACTAAATTAACTGCAGACCATCCTTATGTTTCTCGTAACCGCTGAACCTCTGCTGTTAATTGCTGATAGTTGCTCAGTATTTGCTCTTTCTCTTGTTCCAGCTCCGTTAGTCGTGGTTGCAGGTTTTGAGCATACAAATCCACACATTTTTTTAACTCCTTATTTTCTTGTTTTAATTTTTTTTTTTTTTTTACTTTTATCAGCAAACCATTGCTGCAAATTAGAAATTTGAATTTTAAGTTCATCTACCTCTTTCACCCATTGCAGTAATCTACGGGACAAGGTTGTAACAGAAGCAGCATATTGAGCACCGAGCATTCTGGATCCTGCAACCACCTTAGCATCAGACCGGGTGAAAAAATGTATCTCTGTTCTCTTCATAGCATTAAAGGCATCAGGACAGAAGACAAATGGTTGTGGTGTAATCGGTTCCTGATTCAAATCAGGAACATTGTTGACAGAAAGTTGCTCGGCCAATTGAGAGAATGAAAGAAGTTGCTTGGCCATTTGAGAGAAATTGAAGAAATGTGAGAAATGCGGAAGACTGGTTCTACGT
Source organism: Pterocarya stenoptera (assembly GCA_003123785.1). Lineage (NCBI taxonomy): Eukaryota > Viridiplantae > Streptophyta > Magnoliopsida > Fagales > Juglandaceae > Pterocarya > Pterocarya stenoptera. Next base: position 262,929 of record QEOT01124274.1, on the reverse strand, counting down.
TTCAAAATGATGAAGATAGTCCCTTTTATAGAGACCCCAAGCGCTCAACGCTCTGTGGAAACTAACCCGGAGCTCAATGCCATATAGACTGAAACAATGTCAGTCTAGCCTTACGGCTCGAGGCTCTGAAACGCTGTCGGTCAAGGCTCTGTAATTAAGGCTCGATGCCATAAAACAGGGCAGCGTTGGAGGCTCTGAAACGCTACCGGTCTAGCCTTACGGCTTGAATCTGGAAACCAAGATTCTGTCAGACCCCGGATTCCTTGATTTTCAACCGCTGGATGAAAGATTTTTTTTTTCACATGAAGTTGTTCTTCATCCCCAAGCATTTCTCGCCTGTCCAGGGAGTTCTTCTTTAAATTCTCTCGTACATATGTGAAATCTGTTTCTGTCATTACATTGTGTTGTTTATTTTGTGTTGATTCTTTTATTACCTGTCTGTGTTTAGTCCTGTGTTGTTGTTTATTTATTTTTTGCATGTGAATAATGGATTACACGATTGTTTGTTTTCTATATTGTTGTTTGTTGATTGCTTCTCTATTTTCTGTGTTAGTTTTTCTTTTATTGCTCATCTTTTCTTTATTAAGTGTGTGTGCACTGGATTACACAATTTTTGCCTTAATGTGATATGCACTGTTATACACATCATTGACACATTCCATTTCTATCAATCTAAGCATCTTGGTGGTGTAGTTGAGCAGAATTATTTTTATGAAGATTTATTTTCAACCTTGAGCATAGAACATAATTCCTGATGCATCATATTCTGCTTGATGTATGACTTAAAACACCAGGATGCTATATTTATTGAGATAGACTTGGCATGATTTATATATAATGAAGGAAAAATCTCAAACAATATTTTTGCACACGCTTACACTTATAGTGTTCTCCATTACTGTTCATGGATTTTACACAGGAGAAGTAAACTGCAGGACTACCGAGCCTTTTGAAAAAAAAAAAAAACATGGATCTGTCTCAATGGTAAGGGCGAACTTGGGATTGTGTGGATTAGGCGCACGGTCCTCGGTTTGATTCCCCACTGTTCGAATCCACTTAAAAAAAATAGTAATAATAATAAATAAAGGATAAAGCGGTGCGCTTTCCTTATTAAAGGGCTAGAAACAGTTACCCAAACTTTGGGGGTTGAGTGATCAACCTTTAAACAGAGTTGGCGTGAAAACTGCTAGACCCTTGGGCTTTGAGGTACTTAGAATCAGAAATGATTAATCTTAAGGTTGAAAAAATCCTGAAATAAATCCCGAGTAGTAATGAAGAACACACAGTTGTTTAGCTACACACACACATCTAAGTTTTGAGACATATTCCCAAATTCTTAATGGAAGATTGTTGAGACAGTCTTGGTGAATATAGCCCCTGGGAGTTGATAGTTACGTGTCGCTGTGTGAGAATTCATTATTATGTTTGATTGCTTTTGTTTGGATTTCGAGCTTTATACAATAGTCATCTCAATTAATTTTCACTATTTTGCTCAGAGACTAGCAAAAAGTTAGTTGGGGGGTGTGATTGAGCTGCATTATTGCATATTTTACACATTTAAAACCAATATATTTTTAATTATTTTATTATTTTATCATTGGTTTTAGATGGAAAAATTGATTAAGAGGCATAAATCCAAGTTGTGAATTAAATTGATTAAAAACATAGTTTATGCTTGATTTTGTAACTTGTGATTTATTTGGGCAATAAGTTCTTTACATGCACAACACACTCTTAATATTTTATTTTTCATCTCTTGTTTAATTTTATTTATTTTAGTTTCTTTATCTTATTTTATTTTATTTTATTTGTCTAAGTTTTATTTTTATTTTTATTTTTATTTAATTTTGCTCGTCTAATTTTTATTTTATTTTATTTTATTTTATTTTATTTTATTTTTCTTTTATTTTTTTGATTTTCTGCGCTGACTAAACGACATGTCGTTTGGTCGGCAGACCAAAACGACATGTCGTTTTAAGCTGAGATGGTTTCTGCCGTCTGAGCTAAACGACGTGCCGTTTTGTCAATAGACGAAAACGAAAACGACACGTCGTTTTCGTCATCTTCAACCTCACGATTCTCCGCCTCGAGCTACAGTGCACTCCATGCACAGCAGCTTCGAGTTGCCACCGTGAGCCGTCCTCCGCCCAACTGCAGCCACCAGCAACACCAGACGACTCCGGCGATCATTCCTCCACTCCATGCACGGCCAGTCCGACGCCACGGCAGCCTCATCCAACCTCCACAGCACTGCCCAGCCTCCTCCGTGCGTCACTGCCCAGCAGCTCCACCTGGCCTCCACCAACAGAACCTCTCAACCTCTCAACCACCATCCACGTCCAGCACCAACACCAGCTGCGGGTCATGCATGGTCATGCCTATCCGGAGACGAAGCGAAACAGAAGCAGACGGAAAGAAAAAAAAAAGAAATAAAAGAAAACAAAAGAAAGACAAAGAAAGAAAAGAGAGACAAAGAAAGAAAAGAGAGAAAGAGAGACGGAAACATGCGTGCGTGCTTGAGTTTGGCCGAGCTGGCCAAGCTGGGTCTGTCTTCATGCGTGCGTGCGTGAGTTTGGCCGACCAGAGCACGCAAAGCAGAAAGAAAAAAAATAAAAAGAAGAAATGGCGCGGGCAGTTATGTAGTAAATAGTGGGCAACTAAAGCTGATATTCAGTGGAAGATGCCAAGAAGAGCAGACAAAAGGCTGGAAGGATGAAATAAAGAAATGAAGAAAGAAAGAGGGAGAAGACGCACGGAAGAAAAGAAAGAAAGAGAAGGAGTGGGAGGCTGAAGACAGATGCACATGGAGAGTGCAGACGCAGCTAAGCATACAGCGCGAATGCATTTCCTTTTGAAGCCTATATAAGGCTTGTAAATGAATGAGAAATGGGGTGAAGGTTAGATACCCAGTAGACTAGCTTAGGAATAGTATGTAGATTTTCAGTTTAGGAGAAAGTGCAGATGAAGTGAGGGAGTTCGGTGATGCAGTTGAAAGCCTAATGGACCAATTGTGTTATCGAACTGTTCTCCTTCATCTGTAATCTCCACTTTTATTTTATTTTTTTTATTTTAATTTATGTCATTTATTTTTATGCACTTTAAATTTATGCACTTTAAATTAATGTCCTTTATTTTTTCAGCACTTTTAATTCCTGCACATTGATTGGTGTTATTATTAGAAACTTTGATTATCTATATACTTCTCTTGATTCATTGTGATTTTCGAATACAGTGAATGCTTGAAAAATTCCTGTGGTAATCAACTGGACTTGTGAATGTCTCTACCATCAATTATTCAAACTTAATATTTGGTGATTAATTTTCTGCACTTTTATTTTATGTCATTTAATTTCCTGCACTTTTATTTCATTGTCATTTAATTTTCTGTTATTTATTTTTCTGCACTTTTATTTTCTGCAATTTATTTTTATGTCATTTAATTTTCTTGCTCTTTTAATTTTCAGTCATTTAATTTTCAGTAATTTAAATTCAGTGTCTCGCACTTTAATTTCTTTAATTTTCATCACTGCATCCAAAACACTCAAAGCCAACCGAAAATGAATCTGGTTCACGACCAGTAAAATCTTCTTTTCACTGCACTCTTTCATCCATTGTACATATCATCACTTTTTATTTTTATTTTCTCATTGTAAATATTTTCACCATTTTACACGAGTTTATTTTTAGCACTTTCCCTGTGGAGACGATCTAGGAATTTATTCCTAATTACTACGCGACACGCTCCTGCACTTGGGATAGCCTTTTGTGCTACTCATTCTCGAACAAGTCACAGAGCGAAGCTGCAAAGTCATTAGAGCTAGTCGCCTTGTACCCAAACTGCCCGAACTCCCTAGTATGGATCGAGACACAAATGTCATGACCAGAACTCGGGGAACAAATGAAGCGACTCCTTGTAGAGCAGATGGATATATTCGCATGGAGCCACGAAAACATGGCAGGAATAGAGTTGGAGATAATAGAGCATCACCTCTGCGGTGATCCCCACGCAAAGAAGGTACGACAAAAGAAGGAAATCCAAATATAGACAAGTAATCTCTCCTAATATAACCGTCAATCGTTCGTTTTTTTTATTATCCTCTGGCTTTTAAAGGGACGGCTTTCTTTCTTTTCTCTTTGGATAGCTAGCATGTCCAAAGAGCTTAACGAATAAAGATCCAAAATATATGGTTCCTAGATAATCAATAACATACCTTCAATTCCTACCTTGCATAATCTAGAAGTATAACTGGTCTAAATGAGAGGGGGTACGAGCATATTGGTGTGAAGAGCATGCAAAGAAAATTTGGATGCTAATAGTAAATGAAAAATTCTACAGACCACACTACTATCCCACATCTATCCCACTATGATGAGTAGATATTATCCATTAACCTTTGGATTTTTCTTTTAAACAAAATAAAAAAAATTATCCAAGGGTGAGAAAAGTACCACATTTCATATAATGAGGATGTGGTTTGTAGCATTACTTATAGTAATAAAGAATGAAAGAGCGAACAATAAACATATGGAATATACAAACATATGACAGTTTTTCAAATGAAACATGCAATAATAGGTGGTCATTAGCTAATTATGAATCTTATTTTTATTTGAAGTTGAAAATTTACATGTTGGCCTCACTCACTCATCCATCCATAAATATAAATCCAGGAGTAAATAATTTTTTTTTTTTGAAAAAGGAGGACGACACCTCCATCCTTTATTAAAACAACCCTCACTTATAACGGAGGAATACCCTTACAAACAATCTTTAATAAATCAAAACCACCCAATCAACCTAAAAACCAATTAAATAAAAGACTAACGCCTCAAATTAGGCAAACCAAGATAATCCAATTTAAGCAAACCTCTCACCTCTCTTGGTAAATCCACGTAACCCAAATATATACAATTCCTCCCCTCCTCTCCTTGTCTTGCCAACTAATATTATAAACCAATGGTGATCCTCTTCAGTTCTTCCCAGAAATCCCATAGGTACCATACGGTACATTGGGAACCCCTTAGCCCTCGAACCACCCACATCGAATCACATTCAATTTCAATCCTACTAAAACTAAGTTCCCTGCAAAGCAAAACCCCATGAATTAAAGCACGTAATTCAGATTCATTATTGGTCCCATAACCAAACTTCACGGAGAAAGCAACCACAAATTTGCCTTTATCATTCCTCACCACCCCTCTCCCTCCACAACTACCTGGGTTGTTTCTATAAGACCCATCCACATTTAATTTAATCCACCCCTCACTTGGTCTCCTCCATGCAACTAACTGTGCTTTGGGCTTCCGTATATTCCGCACTGGGATTTCTAACTCTTCAAGAATGGACTTGTCTAGCCATGACACAGTCGCCACTTTGTTCATCTGCCCACAAATCTGCCGCAGCCAAACTTTGATCGAGCACCATAAATTATCAACCGACTGACAAAGTCCTTTCATCCTGGCTGAGCATCGCCAACTCCATAATTGCCACGTGATTATACAAGGAAGCAACCCGATCAACACACCCTTTTGAGAATTTTTCTTCACACTACGAAACCAGCAGCAGACTTTCATCCACCATGTACTCGCCTGCGCACAATTTACATGTAAAGCCAGAGCCGCCCTCCTCCAAATTTCCTGAGCAATTTCACCTGATCCAAGAACATGATCTACGTCTTCTACCATACCCAGCCTACAGCAATTACAACGAGATGCTAAAGGAATGCCCACCAATTGTACCCTTGAATCCACTGGAAGACATTGAAACCTTGCTTTCCACATACAAACTAAGATTTTTTTCGGCAGAAACTTACTCCAAATCCACTCCATTCCCACCTCCTAAGGTCCCTTCACCCTGATAATATCCCAACCATACTCTCTAGAAGCCTTGGGTCCCACGAATTATCAAGCCAACAATCTTTAATCCTCAACTTAGGTGACATAATCCTTGGAACAGAATCTGCAATCGGACCAGTTTCCATCCATCTATCATACCAAAATGAAGCATTGCCTTTCCGCACCTTTATCACCATATTTTCCATGACTTCTAGAATAACTTTCAAGATAGACTTCCACATTTTCGAATCTCCATTTTTTGCTTCAGACACCATGATATGAGTCCCTTTCAAATACTTTGCTCTCAAGAAGTTAGCCCACAGAGACTCAGTAGCCAGAACCCTCCAAGCCAACTTCATATGCAAAGCTTTGTGAACTTTTGTGAAACTCCTAACTGCAACCCCCCCCCTCCATTACTGGTTTACATAACCTCTCCCATGCTAACCATTTTCTCTTAGGCTTATCTGGTCCCTCTCCCCAAAAGAATTTTGACATTATGGAATTCAACTTTGACAACACTGCTTTAGGAACGTTCAACACCGCTAGCAAATGTGTTGCCATGGTTGATAATACATGCCGCAGTAATATAAGTCGACCACCTTGTGATAACAGCCTCCACTTCCAGCCAGCTACCTTCTTCTGAAACTTAAACACCAAGGGTTCAAACCTACGACCAGTAATTCTACATGTAGCAATCGGTGCTCCCAAATACCAAGTAGGTAGATTATCCTCAACAAAGCCCATGATTTGTAACAAGCTTGAACGTCGAACCGAGCTGATCTTCTTAGAAAAAAACATCGCTGATTTTTCTCGATTTACCATCTGGCCAGACTAGGCAGCATATACCTTGAGGATCTTACTAATCCCCTTCATTGATCTCCTCTCACCGTTAGAAAATATTAGTAAATCATCCGCATATAATAAATGCGAAATCAATGGAGCACCCCAAGGATGTGCAAACCTTCCAATCCCTTCTTCCGCAAAACCTCTATGTAATAATCGTGAAAGGACCTCTTCCATCAAGGGATCCCCTTGACGAAGTCCCCTTGACGGCTGAAAAAAACCCTTATAAGTTCTGTTCATCATGATAGAAAACCATGGCGATTTTATACACATTTCCACCAACCCACAGAATTTTTCTGAAAAACCAAACGCCGTTAGTACTTTCAAAAGGAAATTCCAATCCACTCTATCATATGCCTTAGCCATATCTATCTTCATCATCACATTACCCCCGCATGATTTTTTATTCAAAGAGTGTACCATCTCCTGAGCAATATATATATTATCGAAAATGCTTCTACCTGGGATAAAAGCTCCTTGCTCCAAAGATATAATCTGTGAGAGATACATCGTCAAGCGCTTAACCAAGACTTTCGAAAAAATCTTATAAGCAACCGAGCACAAGCTAATCGGTCTAAATTTATCAAAGCTCATTGGATCTTGAACTTTTGGAATTAGCACAATAAAAGATGAAGAGTAATACTTGGGCGAAGCATTACCCGAGAAAAAATCACACGCCGCCTCCACGACATCCTCTTTTACAATCTCCCAACACGCAACAAAAAATGCCGATCCAAATCCGTTCGGACCAGGGCTGCTAGTTTTCGGAATTGTTAACAAAGCTGCCCAGATTTCATCCTCAGTCGGTGCTTTACAAATGCCCTCATTTTCTTCATTCGAGATCACCTTGGTCACTAAAGATGACAGATTCACCATCTGTGAGGCACCTGGTCCCTTCAAGAACTCCTCAAAATACTTCACAGCTACAAGGTGAACCTCCTCCACTGTGCGCAGCTCCACACCATCAGGTAGCGTCATTGATGCAATAGCAGCTCCTCTTCTTCTCATGTTGGCAACTGCATGAAAAAAACTAGAGTTCTGATCACCCTCCTCCAACCATTTCTTCTTGGCAATTTGTGCTAATCTAATTTCCTCATTATATTCCCAATAGTTCAGCTCTCTTTTTGCAACCAATAATTCTGTTTCTAGCTCATCATTGGCACCCGATTGGAGCTGAAAGTCCAGTTGTTCAACCTTCTCTTCAAGCTCTCGATTCTTATGATTCACGTGGCCAAAAACACTCATATTCCAACCCCTCAAAACTACTTTTAATTTTTCAACTTTGCTGCAAGTTTAAGAAGACCATTCCCCAACACCGGCTCCTTCCAAACTGTCACAACGCAATCCAAAAACGAAAGATGTTGTATCCACATATTTTGGAATCGGAAAGGCAATGGACCATATCTTGTTTCAACATTCGAACCCTTAATCAGCATAGGTGCATGGTCCGACGTTTTTCAAGAAAGATACTCCATAGAAACCGATGAATGAACTCTCAGAAACTCTGCATTCATCAACGCTCGATCTAGACGAGCCCAGCTCCTAACACAACCCTGTCTGCCATTGCACCACGACATCTTTCGACCATGCACAGGAAGCTCTAACAAGCCACAGGTTTCCAGACATTCATTGAAATCTCCCATTGCCACTAAAGATCTAGGATTCCCTCCTACCCTCTCCCCATCATCTCTGATTATGTTAAAATCACCCACCACCAACCACGGCACCTGAGCATTATAAGTGTAGTTTAAATCATGCCATAGCTCCCTCCTCTCCAAGTAACTGCATTTAGCATAAACCAGAGTTAACAACATCTTCTGGCCTGCTTCACCAACTAAAACTGTAAGGAACTGATTCGACATATCAACCATGTCTACAGGTAACTCATCCTGCCACAATAACCAAAGCTTGCCCCCCATTGATTCATTCGAACGGAAGTTATTAAAACCCAAGAATTTTGCTAATTTTGGAAGTTTCTCCTCCCTTGCAAAAGGTTCCACAACCGAGACCATATTCACCTTAGACTTTCCAATTAAACCTTTAAGCCTACGCATCGACATGCCTAATCCCCGCACGTTCCACACCAGTATATTTCCTATCATAAATTCATTTTTGAAGGGCGCTTTAGCACCCGCTGAGACTGACACAACACCATTCCATCTCTAAGCTTACGACGACGTTGGGATAACTTAGCCTCACCTTCAGACTCAAAGCCCCTCTCCTTTGCCAAATGACACAATGAGTTATCCTTATTTTGATTGGACATATTAGCCTCCTCTCCTATGTACTCCAACGCTCCGATTCCTTTTTCCTGCGCCATTACCTCATCAACTATATTTGATGAACCACCCACCTCCTAGGCTAGCCTATTCCCATCATCCAGGATCAAGACATTGAGAACTGGAGAAGCCTGGGGAGACAGCATTGGAGAAAAACTTAACTAATTCATCACAATCTCTCCTAACTCCACATCCTCCACCTCTCTGCTCACCCCCCTCTCTCAACCTCCACACCCTCCAATTCCTCAACCTCCCTGGGCACCTCCATTCCCTCAACCTCCACACCTTCCACCCTCTCAACCTCCCCACCTTCAACCTCCCTCCTCTCCCCCACTTCCGACTCAATCATCAAAACTCCAGTCCCAACCTCCGTATAACTAGAAGCCAACACCTTGTCCTTCATCTTATCTGTTCCCTCTAGAAAGGGCTGTTTCAACTCGGATTCCACCCTTTTAGTCTGTGTCTCCTGCTCACCAGACTCTTTCTGTGCTCTTTTTTCACACCACACCATTTTATCTACGTCGCAGTTCTCATCCTTTCTTTTCACCGCTCGTTGCTGACCCATCCTACATGCCACTGCCGTATGCCCTTGTCTTCGACACTTTGAACAATAAAAACCTAAATTTTCATATTTCACATGTTGCCATATTTTTCTCTTAGCCACCACAATCGGAAATCCTTGAACCAAATCTCCTGACAGATCAACCTCCACACAAATACACGCACCAGTTGCACGAGAACAGGATAATGTGGCATTATCAGTCCCAAGATATCTCCCAAACCTACTAGCCAAAATCTATAAACAGTCTCGATGATATAGATGCAATGGCAGCCTTGGTAGGAAAATCCATTGTGCTACCATTGACGTCTCTTCCTTCAGATCAAACTCCTTTGTCCATTGAAAAATACGAAAGCTGCACCCATCAATAAGCCTGCCTTCTCTCACCCATCCATGTACAAAATCCCACTCACTGGCCTTTTGAACCAATACTTGATAATTATCCATGAAACTCACCGTTGGAACCTCAAGAAGACCCTAAGTCTTCACAATCGCAAGGCGCACTGCATCAATAGACGATCTCGAACGTAAAAACTTCAGAACTAATGCAAAATGAACATCCTCCGCCGCTTTATTCATCTCAACCTCTGTGAAAATAAAACCCAACTCCCCATCCACATCCACCGGATACCGCATTAGCATTTTAAAACCAGACGAAACATTGCTAGAACGAGCCAAAGCCTGCATGTAAGACTGCTGGTTAGCACCAGCAGCTCTATCCAAACGTGGCCCCTCTGCCCCAGACGACAGAGAGACTACGGGCGCTGCCATGAGGCTTAACCCTAGAAACGAACCAAGTCACAAGAGAAAACCAGGATTCCGAAATCAACGGAACTCAACGTAGCTAAAGTGTTTTATATGCATTCATTCTCGATGCCCAGGTGTAAATAGTTATACTAATGGTTAAGTGATTAAAGTCAACATTTATTATCAACTTGAACTGATGAATAAATATGAGTTCCTGTTCAGTTTACATAGAAAATATACCCAAATGTCTCTCATGGTTTATGATGTTGATCGGGTTGCATATTAAAATACCATTTTCATAAGCATGCATACATGGAGAAGACACTCTATGTATAAAAACATAATACAAGGATTTTGAACAGAATGTTGAGTGCAGAGAATTTGAAAAGGAAACATCTATTTTCTAAATTTGCATCAAATATAAACCAATCAGCCATAAAATGTCTTATATACCCAGTAAAAATAATTGCTAGGGGTCACAATAAATCAAAGATATTCACAATCAGAAGCATGGTAAACGTTCATTCTTCCTTTAGAGCTGTAAGCATTTCCACAAATTAAACAACCATTTTGACAAGCACGCACACATAAAGCAGACACTCTGTGTACAAAAAATAATAAACGCATTTGTAAAAGAATAGTTTATAATATTTTTTCTAAAAATAATTAGTGAGAAAAGGACTTCCCATTACTTCAGGAGTCGGTTGTAAGCAGATGGAAGCCTGTGTTTCTTCCCAAGTGCTACAAAGAAAATTTACATAAACTCAAGAAGAAAACAAACTATGGATATATAGCTTTATATATAGGATTCACTGGGTATGGTAGAAAAGTTGAGATTATCTACGTTTTACAAAAAATGGTGCTTTCAGAGACAACAAATTGCTTGTTGATGTAACACCCCACTTCCTTACCCTATTAGGTTAACTCTTAGGTTAGCCCTAGATTTTAGAAGGATAGCTCGCTTACTTAGAAGAATGCTGACTTTCATTAGGTAAGCATAGTTCGAATTCTTTCTTCGAGCTTTGATTCAAATTTTACTTCTTTGATCATTCATTTCTAGTATTCCTATGCCATACTTGCATTTTATTGAGCCTTAGTACATGTAATTTTGTGTGGTGACATGTCAAACCCTAAAACCATTTCATCTGACAACCATGTGTACTTTGTGTGCAATGGACCAAAATACCCTTAGCCTAGATTATTTTAAAGCATAATTTTGTCTTTAGTTCTGTGAAAAAAATCCTTACGGTTGATTGTGGAAAACCCTAGACGAAACCCTATATATTTTCAAAATGTCAATTTTGCCTTTAGGAATTTCGGGCAACCCTTATTTATTTTTATTTTCTATTTATTTTATTTTATTTTCTTCTATTTAGGCCACCTTTCAACCGCCCAATCACCACCATTTGAGCCACCATAGAGGGCACTCGATTACACTTTGCCTAGCCACTAGAAACCAAGGGAGTAAGATAAGAGAATAGGACAAAATTGCTAACCCTTGCCCAAACCCTAACCGTCAATCATTAAGGGCTTAAATCCTAGTATTAATTACACCACCTTTTCTCTCTCCACCACCCACACATCAACTCCCTCTCTCTCTCTTCCCCTTTGGTTGATTCTCTTACAACCTAGTCACCATCATGCTAACCTACATGGAGGAGCTAAGGTTAAAAGGCATCATGAGCCACCACCCAAACCGCCCAATGAGGAAGCACCCATGCCCAATGCCACCTTCACTTCTTGGGCTATATAAACCTCTATTCACCTCACTTCTTCCTCACTTCACTTCACTTCCTCTCTTCTCTCTCAGTGTTGTTGAGTTCTTGAATGTTCTTAGAATTTGAGGGGAAAGCTTCAAGGGCTCCAATCTTTGTGAGTATTCCCTCTCTTGATCTTAGTTTCCTTATTATTTTTATGTTTAAGGTGTTAGTAATTATTTTTAAGCATGAGGATCCTTAGTAGTCAAGTTGCATATTTAGGATAGGGTTAAGACTAAATGCATTTTTTGAGGAAATTAGCTATGGCATGTTTAATTATGGTATAGTTTTATCATATGATTATTTATGGAGGTTTAGATTAAGATGAAAAACATGCCATGACTAGTTTTAAGTTCTATCTTATTTTGATCATCAAAGCATGAATGGTTCAACTTTTATCATACTTCATTTAAGGAAATTTGCTTATTTTACTTGGACTTGAAATGTGAGCATTTAGAAAGCCTTCTGTTTGGGATAAGCGGAATGCATGATTTAGCATGTAATTGGAGATAGGATCATATCATGTATCATTGAGGTTTAGTAAGCATTTGCAGATTTCATTTAGGTATGACTAAGTGTTGGGATGAAATTGCTCAAAGTTAGGTTTTAAGCATATCATGAAGGATTTTAGTGAGCATGTTTCTTTGAGGATTTTTGCTTCACATGCATACATAAGGATAATTAGTGAAATTATTTAGGCATCAACTAGAGTGCATGCCACGTATTTCATGAGATAGGTTATCAAAGTTTCAAAGGTTTAGATAGCATGCATCATTTAGACGTCTAAGGGCATTTTTGTAATTTTCATTTTCATGTCACTGTTTATTTTTCTTAAGTTAGTTAGATTCTAACTTAGCATAATTTATTTCATAGCCAGTACTTCTCTTACAACTCCACTAGTCTGTAAATTGGCTTCTAACTTACACATTGATCGATTATTTATAAATTATTAATAAATGTCATTTTTATAATTGTCATTTTTTCATGAACTATCATATCATTTTTCCATTCAAACATCGTTTTTGTGCCACTCATATGCATTTCATGAAAATCATTATTTTTCGAAATCCTTTGCATGAAAATTCTTTTATCACGACCCCAAAGGTTAGGATAGGGAAGTATCCTAGTAGAACTCCTCTATCCACTCTAGAGTAATTAAATATGGAGTGGTAACTCCTGGGTTGACGAAAAACAATCAACAGACTTCGAATGGGTTCTTTTTAAAGAATGCTAGAACGAAGTCATACGACACCTAATGCTGGTGGATATACATGTTATGATTTTTACGATATTAAGTTATGTTATATAACCAATGTATTGAGAACGAGTCTATAAATAACGTAGTTCAATATGAGTTGTACTACAGTCACTTGCAAGTACTCACAGTGCATATAGGGAACTGTGACGATACCAGACGTTACGTTAACTCCACGATTTTATAATGAAAGATTAGCCTAGTTTGCTTTCAAGACTAAAATCTAAAATATTGAAAATTTTGAAAACCTCTCATCTCATCATTACAAATTTCTCAACTTTACACACAAAATAAAATAAACAATTCAACTTTTTTAAATCTCAAAATAAAAATAATATTAAGAAATATATTCTACCAATATTTTATTCAATTTTTTAACTTTAATATCAACTCATCTCATCTCATCTCTGAAAACAAATGAGGCATAAGTTTTTTTGATGAAAATTTATGTTCTCTGTAAGAAAATGTGCATAAAAAATCTATTTCCTTGAAAAATCTGAATGAGAGACAAATATAAATTTTGTTTGCATTTACATGCATTTCATGTTTATCATTCTTCATGCATAGTCTATCTTTGTGCAAGTTGGTTGTTTAACTTACTGAGATTTCAAGTAAATCTCACTCCTTATGGATCCACTATCTAGAAGTTGTAGATGCAGATGGACCCAATAGACAAATGGATCAAGAGGATTGAGGAGGAACCAGACGTCGACGGAAGACTTGATCTTATTCTGATATTTTTAGGCCTAACCCTTCGTGCTATAGAACGAATGAAGCAACTAGTTTAGATCCTTTTGGAGAATTGGATATTTTGTACTAAGATTAAGTTACCTGATGTTTTGAAACTTATGGTTCAATCTATATTATTGGGATGATTTAGTTATTTTGGCATAAGTTCATTATCGCCCTTATTTTCTGCTGCGATTATTGCATAGTACTAGTTGTATTTCTAGGATGCATTACATATTAGCTATTAGGTACGGGGTTATATAACATTGTATTGTATGTTCCGACGCTCTAAGTATTTGTTACATCCCAAGCGTAGGTTTAGGGGCATCACAGTTGATAAGAACGATGAAGAGGATTGACCCTTTTTGAAATCATTGCAAAAGCCCTGCTTCTCCAAGAAATGTGGACAATGCCCTTCCAATATTAGTGATAAGAAATATTACCAGCCCCATTGGCGAATGGAGGTGACAATGATGGTGAACAGAGAGAAGTGAGGGAGGCTAGGGTTTGATCTGCACACTTAACACATTTTCAAGAGTCGGGTTAAGGGTTATGCCTGACATTTAGTGGGTTAGGTGATGTTCAACCCGAAAGCTAGTTCAACTCGTGGAACACAGAGCATTTAAAGAGAAATTTTTTGAGAAAATTCCATTATGCAATAAAATCACTTTCTCATGAGTTTACAATATTTCATGTAGATACTTTTTATATACAACTTGGTGAGTCAACTATGAAGCTCTCAAGATCATCAAGTAGCGGTCGAGAAAATCTCCCTCCCACTTAAAAAGTTAGGTGTTAGCAACACCATGCGATCGGGGCTAACACTCAACCGCTTAAATCTCCCTCCCACTTAAAAAGTTAGGTGTTAGCAACACCATGTGATCGGGGCTAACACTCACACCCTAGCAAAGCGGTTGAGCAAGCCTCTTGCCACAATTGTGTGATCAAAACCCTTTCCCGCCCACTCATCAAGCCTAGTGTTAACAATGAGCATGTGATTGGAGCTAACACTCGCACTCGACGAGCTTAACAACGCACATGCAATCAGAGCTAACACTTGCACCCAAAAATCAAAGGCTAACAACTTGTCTGCGATCAAGGTTAGCATTTGCCCAAGAAACAGTTGAGACCCTCTCCCGCCCACTTATCAAGCCAAATGTTAGCAATGTGCTTGTGATTGTGGTTAACAATGTGCATGCAATCGGGGTTAGCCTTTGCCCAAGTAGTGGTCAAGACCTTTTCCTTCCCACTAATCAAGTCAGGTGTTAGCGTATGTGCGGGTGATCGAGGCTCAACTCGATTTGGGTAGGAATTTAGGGAGCCCCCCACCACCTAACTCATACCCACCAAGACAACCAAATGGACATCATGATTTTTGGTGTGCTTGCCACCATGGAAAATTGGTTGGCAATTGCGATCTATCAAAGGAAGGTATTCAAAGCTAACGCCCTCCATAGTGAATGTTACAGTCAACGCAAACAACATAATAAAGAAATCGAGAAGTAAAAAGGACGAAGCAAATCCCAACAAAATTCCTTATCGAGATTTCAAAACTATATACATTTCTAGTCTATGAGTTCGTTACAAGACAAGATTCAACCGCCAACACTAGTAAATAGAAGAATTTACATTAGAGCTAAGATGACGGGCCACCTTCACAAGGAGGAAGTGGCTAATTGAGGATGGTGTCCGACATCACGTCAGGACCCAAGGATTCCAATATGGCCATTGCCGCATCACCAGGGAGAATTTTGCTCATGCCCAAGTTCCTTAGATCGGTTGCGGGGTTAGCCAACAAGAATCTCTTGAGCATTTGGCGGCCATGATTGTACCCGATACCCCACGCCCAATTGTTAAATTTAGGAACCATGGACAATTGTGGGCTAAGGAAAAATACATCAGCCCTGGCCCCGTCTAGTTTGGAAACTCACCCTTTGAGCCAAGCCACCTTCTCTTGCAATTTGTAGTTGGATTCAACCATTCGTGCGTAAGTATTGTTAGCCTGGTGATACTCCTCCCTCATGGAGAGTTCTTTGAGCTTGCCCTCTGCATTGTCCAAATCATTACGCAGCTTCGTACGAGATTCTTTACTCTTTGACATCTCTGAACACCTTGCATTGCGATCTTTCTTCGCCTAAAAGGTTGCGTAGTCTGGATGCCTCCTTTAGCCTAGCCAAAAGTTCTTCATTGACTTGGCGCTCAGCTGCTAGCTCATCCTTAAAGAATGTTGCATTTTGAACAGTCTCCCCTTCTTGCCCCAAGGCTTGCTCCAAGTTCTCCAAAGCCTTCAGCAGTGAAGACCATTCAACAGTCAAGGTCTTTCACAGATAGGACTTCGCAACGTTTAGTGTGACAATCTTGACTTCCTACACTTGAGATTGGTTGCCTAAATGAAGATAGTTCGCCTTCTACCATTTCTTCTCCTTGACCTCCTCGTACACAACCTGGAAGGCACCTTCCATATACGATTGGGAGTACTGGACCTTCTCCTATAACTTGTGGTAACGATGGGAAACCCAACCGGCAAAAGAAGATAACACCTGCAAATGAGTGCCATGTTAAACCCAAGCAATCAACACCCACAAATGTTGCAAACAAGTCATGTCATTGCTAATTGGGGCAAGGAATTCACTTAGTTCCTGAGTGATCCCACTCACAAAAGGGTTTGAGCTCTCACCAACCTCTAGATTGAACAGAGAAGAAGATGGGTTGGGGAGTCCGAGGGGGCCACACTCACGCTTGACGTGCTCTCATGAGCTATTGCGCCCGCATCACTTTACGGATGCTATGTTGAGTGGCATCAGCGGCATTTGAAGGTGCTACCTCGGCTAGCAAGGCCTTTCTCGGATCCTCTTGCACTTGGCACCATGTACTAGATTGGTGTGAGGGATTGCTATTCATGCAGGAAAGGACTGGTGTGAGCTCCAGCCCATTCCGTCGCAGTTGTTGTTATGCTCCACCTCTTATTTCCATCACTTACACAGAGTCACTAGAGGCAGTGGAGGAAGTGGAGGTGGATTCAAATTGTAGAGGAGCAAGATTCGGGAAGAGCCAGGAAATTCGTCGGGAATTGAGACAAAAAACAGGGGTCTAATAGTGCATCCAAATCCTTCACCCCTCAGCTGACCACATCTGAAATACATTTTGCTCACAGCAGAGGCAAAGGTGGAGACAGTTCGCCCTCTCACTTCCAGTATGGTCAACACGGGTGCAGGAATCCGGCCACCCATCGTCCCCTTCTATGCAGGGTCTTTTTCCTTAGGTTAGGATTCAAAAGGGTAGCCCTCTTTTGGGCACAAGTCGCCCCAGCACCCATGCTGGACACCGAGTGGCCCACAATGTGTGATCAATTCTACACAACCAAGAATCGGTATATGTTCTTACGGGTAAAGATGACGTTGGAACTAACGGAATTGGGATTCTCCTTAACCCATGAGTAAACAAGATCAAGACGCAGCACCTCATTGTAAGTAGGGTCACCTCAAAGGCAAGACCATCGGGAACCGAACGCCAAGATGCCCTGTAATGACCAGGTCTAATATTTCTAAGAGCAGAATAGGAATAATTTATTAGGTAAAAAATTAGGACTTAAAAATAATTTTGGTTTATTTATTTATTTTAATTAATCGTGATATTATCATAAGCATTTTAATTCAAATTATTATTATTAAATTATTTATGAAAGGGATAAACGTAGCTAAATCTCCAGTTTAGAATTTTCCTCTTTTAAGATTATCAATTTAGATTTTACTAAGTTTTGAATCTAAATTCACTGATCGAGTTCCTCTTGAAATCTACTACCAACTTTTATCTAAAACTCTCCCATTTGTTAAATCTTAGCCATTTATTTTCATGTTTAATTCATATGTAGATTCCCTCTCTCAATCCCACAACTATCGAATTATTCATATGCCAACTGATTTATTAGGGTTGTCGTCGTACACAATTTCATCAAATCGGGTGTTCCAGCTTAAACACTTGTTCACGACCAAATTTCTGGCTTACGACAATCATTGTTGGACTTTGATATGAACTCTTCAAACCAATTCTCCTGTCACGACCATATACCTCTTCCCCCTCTGCAATCACTGTTCACGACCATATACCTCTTCCCCCTCTGCAATCTCAAAACACAGCAACAATCCACTCTAACCCTGCACCGTAGAACTTCTTTCTTCAAACCAAGAATCACAAAATCTTCTAGCCCAGCCAACCACCATGGTCCTCGACTCAGGCCAGCCTAGATCCATCATTCTCTACCCTTTCTCGAAACTATTGCCATCATAGCTCAGCCCATAAATGTCGTCCTCTGCCTTCTCTTAGTAAGCCCTCTAATTTGCTTTCTCTCCATCTCTCTCTCCCGATTTCTCTTCCTATTTCTCTTCCAGTTCTCTCTCTCTGCATTCTCTCGGCACCGAACCCTTTGTAATGTATTTCTCGGTAGTTTTTCTTTCTCCAGAGTATATTGTTCTGTTCAATGGATAGTGGAGGCCTTTTAAGCCTTTTGGTCAAACATGTGCATAATTATATGCCATTTAAACCACCGTCGCACAACCTTTGTTATTATTCGATGAAATTGCCATTCTGTTAAGTACACCATTCATGGCATTTTCTTAATGTTTTCTCCAACTTATTTTCAACTGATTTTACCAGAATGTCAACATGCATCTTTAAATGTGTTACTTTTTACTAAAGAATAAACCCTAACTAAAGCAAAAGAGTGTCAAACTCTCAACAAGATATTACAAAAATATCCCCTAGACGAGTATCAGCTTCGCCTCAAAGATATTGGATTAACATTATAAGGTAAATAGTTTGATCATAAATTAGGAATAGTACGCATTAGCTAGTTATATATATTAGTATTTAAGTCAATTGTTTGGAAGTCAATGTTATGTACCACGTATATCATGATATCTACAAGTATGTCATTCATCATAATTCATGCTCATGTTTCATTACGCATATTATAGTTATATATATATTATGCACCTCATGCATCTCACGTTGCATAAGATACGTAAGTTTTTATAAAATCAAATGTCAAATAAAGATAAGATTAATCATATGGTCATTCAGATACATGGTATCAATGCAGACATGGTGGATTGAAAGTCACAGACTCAAGTGTTGTCCATCATAGCATTTGTCAGATTAGATCAGTGGTTCCCTTTTTGGCCACAGGATGTGAGACTGGTGCACAACATTGCACACAAGCTTAAGTGTGCTAGCCAGTCAAACAAGTCAGGATGACATGCATGACTTGGAAATATTTATGAACATTCATAATTTTAATTCTCAGCATGAAATATTTTATGAAAACTCTTATATTAAGTATATATTGGGTTTTTTACTGAGTCATCGACTCATTTTAGTTTATTTTATATTTTTAAATCACCCCATATCAGAATATTTATAAATATAGAGATGGAGGGCGAGACTTGATCCAAGGAGGCATGACAGAGGCCTAAATCATGTACTCAGATTTAAGTTATGATTATTATAGAATAAATTTTGAGAAATTCTAATAAATGCTTCCGTTCACTCTCTTTTATTCATTATTTACTATAGAACAATTGTAATATTATAAGGAATCTTTGTATTTGACGCTTCTTTAAAAAAATTAATTTTTTAAGTCAAGTTCAATAGTAGCATACCGGCTCCCAAGATTACTAAAAATGATGTCGTTCTTAATCTTGGGGGAGTGGGGTGTTACATGCCCTGATTAAAAACTCACGGCGGGTGGCTTCACTACAAGGAAACTCCTAACCTTCCCAAGACACAGAAAAATTTACGATCTCAATTCTTCATGTGAGAATATCGGGATTCCAGGTGAATGACTTCGTAGCGTAGCCAATAAATGAATGGAAGCTACATTGATTCACACCATGCTTCCTCACATCATGAACGACAAGAAATTTGCAGGGCGTCAAGTTTGGATTTTCTTCCCCTAGGGCTTCCAAGGCCTACCTCCAAAAAAACGTATCATGACAAAAGAATCCTCCAAGCATTTGGCACTAGCTGAGTAGGGGCCATTCCCAAATAGTCTAAAATGTTGCGAATGAGGTTGACAAAAGGAAGTATCAATCCCATCTGAAACATGTTCATGTAAAGCCCTACTTGATTGGCAGTACCATCGTGGTTCACAATCCCTTCATAGAAGTCAAGAAGGCCCAACCTCAAAGAGTCAGGAACCCCAAACTAATCTCTCATGAAGTTCAGCTCCATTTGGAAAGTGGTTGCCACCCAGTAACTCCCTTTGAAATCAACAAGTTGAGAGATTTTGTGGCTGCGAGAAGCACCGGATGGTAACCGTGCACGAGAAGCATTACAAGGAGCCATTTGAATAGGAAAGCATAAGCTTATGAGTGGAGAGAGGGAGATAACTCTAGAGCCGAAGAGGAAATTGAGGAAAACAGAATAAAGGAGGAGGGTAAGAAGAGAAGATGAAGAATGGGGAAGAAGAAGGGACGTGATGGTTATGGGGATACAAAATGACAGAAGGCACAGAGCATGGACCTACTAAGAGAACGCCATGTGTCAAGGGTGGAGGAAGCACACAAAGTAGATCCCACAGTTCGTGCTGCATGAAGGGACGTGTTTGATAGGTCATAGAGTTTCATGTCGCTCAACAAGAGCACAAACACAAATCTTGTACAAAATACATGTATCGAGTCAAAAGAAAGGAAATTTCTACCAGCGCATGTGTGGTGAAAATTTATAGGGTAACTGTTGGGCCTAAGCCTAGCCCTCTGGCTAGACAAGGAATGAACCACGGGTGATTAAAGACTTAAGGCTGCGTTTGGATGTTAAATTCATCTCAACTCATCTCAACTCATCATTACACCTTTTTCAAATCCCAATATAAAATATAATAAACAATTCAACTTTTTCAAATCTCAAAACAACTTTAATATTAAAAAATAATATTCTAACAATATTTTATTATCTCAACTCAACTCAACTCAACTCACTTCAATATCCAAACTCACCCGATCATGCAGGGTCCACTTGTGTTGAAGCAACTAAGAAGCGAGTAAGTCAAAACGCACCATGTCGTCACGAGATTTGAACCTCTTAAATAATGCTTTATCAATCATTGTTGAACAGTCTTCATGATCAACTGACACAAGAAAACTCGAGCGGAATGTGCGCACCAAATAAACCCTATTAATAGTCAAATCAAGCCATAAGAGTCATTATCGCATTAAAATCCCAAAATTAAACCCTTAGGACATTACCGTATCATGTCCCAGAAATCAAGCCGCAATACCATTTCGGGTCTCCCATCATCTATAAATAGATAAGTAGGTGTGTCTATTTTGTTAGGTTGAGATGATGCGATGAGAATTTTTAATTTAAGATGAAAGTTAAAAGTTGAATATAATATTATTTTTTAATATTATTATTGTTTTGAGATTTAAAAAAATTGAATTGAGATTTGAAAAAGTTAAATTGTTTATTATATTTTATATGAAAATTTAAAAAAGTTGTAATGATAAGATGAAAATTTTATATTTGAAAAAACTTTCAAACTCCCTCTGAATTCTTAGCTTTTTCCATAGTCATATAAACCACACTAACTTAATTATTGGACGCTTCCTTAAGTTCGAGACCCTGAGCTTTGTTCTTGTTGAAGGATCATCTCACGACCGAAAGAGACAAAGTAGGAAATTGCTTCAACCTATCTCATTAGTATTAAAAACTTATAAAGAATATAAATTATTAATAAAGATGAAAGACTAATTTACTAGTTTGAACATTATATGAAGAGCTTGTAAGATTTAAATTTTAAAATTTATATTACAAATTAAATTATACCACATGAATGGTGTGTACTGTAAAGACCTTTAAATAGACTTATTCTACTAAAAATATTTAAAAAGCATATACAACTTGTAATCTTTGTATAACTTTGTTTTATAAATCAGGTACATAATTAGGGCTTTTTAGAAATCTTTGGAATTTTTGTTTATCTTTAATTTCATCAAGAAATTTATTAGCAGGTTTTATTAATAATAGATAATTAGTTTGATTTATAAATGTCAAACAATGTAGAGAAAATTATATTTCTTGTATTTCATTTAAAAACTCGGGTTATACACTATTATTCCAATCTATATACCAAACAATAACAGACAAATCTCTAGAAAAATTAATTGAAATCAAATTTGTCTTTTTAACGAAATAACTTCATTATACAAGGTAGAAAATAATGCTTTGAATGACAAGAAATCCTGCCTCGTTGTTCAAACTTCAAATCACAAAACCATTTGTCTGCATTTATTTTCTAGAACAACATTCATTCAAAATAAACTGATCACCCCGATCTGCATAAATTGTGTTTTTTTTCTAAGGGCCCTTTTGGATATACATCTCAACCCATCACTAGGGTTTTAAGACTATCGGTTTGGACCCAAAAGACTGACCGGGCCGAATAGTTTGGTCCGGGCCGAATCCATAGTCTTATTGGTCGGTCTCGAGGTGTGGTTTTCTTGAACTGAAATAGATCGAAATCGACCGAATGTATGTATATGTATTTTTAAATATTAGATATATAATATTATTTTATATAGTCGTTGTATAAGTTAATTATATAATTTTCATCCAATAGATCACCATTAACCATATGTACAATGAAATTATTTAATATTTATTAACCATATATAAAATATTAAAAAGATCACTTAATCTTAATTTTACTAATTTAATTAATTTTTTGTATTAATTTTTCTGTCAAAAAAAGAAAAAAGAGGAAAAAAAGTCTATAGATTGAATCAGGCCGATTGGACCGACCAGGCCAATAGTTAAAGGTCCAGTTTGGCAAAAATGATGAACTGAAATTTTCAATCCATAACCCCCCAAATCGGGTCGGACCAATTACATCCCTACCCATTACATCTTATCTCATTTTATTTTATTCTCAAATAGAATTCAAATATAAATACTTTTCAATTAGAAAATTTGAACTTTTTTATCTCATTACCTAATCATTATATTTTTTTCCAAATATTTAAATAAAACACAAAAAATAATTTAATTTTTTTAAATTTTAAAACAAAAATAATATTAAAAATTTTTATTCTAATAATATTTTAATTTTATAACATATTTATTCAAAATTTTCTCTCTCATTTTTCAAAACTCAATAAAATATCTTAATTCAAACTATTTTATTATTATTTATAAATTATCATATCACTATTTTTAAATTTTTAATCCCATCCCAACAAATGATGCCTTTATCCCAATCTCCGATTATAAAGTTTCCTATCCAATTTTGTAATACCCGGCCCAACTCAGGGAGACATGGCCCGCTCGGTATGAAAAAGAGAAAAGATGCGAAACGCACCGTTTGGTCGGAAAGGGGGCCTTCCCCTTATTTCTTCCCCCAGTCCGAAACTACCTCCCTCTCTCTCCCTCTCTCTCCCTCGGCCTCTGCATTTTTCTCGTTTCCCGTGGGACGTTGACGCCGCGTCCCTCTCCTGGCTCTCGACGCCGGTAAGCACTCCGCCCATCTCTCTCGCTCGCTTTCTCTCTCCCTCTCTCTCTCTATATATATCTCTCTCTCTTTCTCTCTCGTTCTCTCTCGCCCTCTCGCGTTTTCTCTCTCTAACTCTCTGTCGATCTCCCCGTTCCAGTATAGATCTCCCCGGAGCCAGCGCGCCGCCCCACGCCACCAAGGTATGTTGCGGTTTTTCTCTCTCCCTCTCCATGAATTTTCCTCACCATCTCGAACTCGGTTTTTAACCTCGTTCTCTATGTCACAGGGCATCTTGAACGTTCCTACACAGCCCCGCCTCGCTTTCGAATCCACCAGGCCACCGCAACGAGATTTGGTTACGGTACCCTCGTGCGTTAGCCTCGTAATCGTACTGTAATTTCCGTGACTTATACGTTTGGTGCCTACTGGGGGTTCGGTTGTCTCTGTTAGCATGTTAGAATATGTAGATCGAGTGATTTCATGGTTGGTTGATGTTTGGAGGGTCCTCTGTTTGCACTCTGGTGATAAAGTGACTATCTGCAGAATGCACTACCCTGCCACGGGGGAAATATAGCCTTTGTTCATAGTGCAATTACTTTGGTGACAAAGAGATTTATGTTCTGCTTGGCTATCTGCAGAATGCACTACCCTACCATGGGGTATACATAGTCTCTGTTTGAGTGCATTCACTTTGGTGATAAAGTGATTTATGTTTTGTTCGATTGTCTGCAGAATGCTCAACCCTGCCATGGGGTAAACATGGTCTTTGTTTGAGTGTTCTCACTTTGGTGACAAAGTGATTTAGTTTTTGCTTGGTGATCCGCATATATGCACAACCCTGCCACGTGGTAAACATGACCTTTGTTTTGAGTACACTCACTTTGGTGACAAAGTGATTTATGTTCTACATGTCTATGTACAAATATGCACAATCTTGCTACAGGGTAAGCAAGACCTTTGTTTTGAGTGTACTCACTTTGGTGATGAAGTGATTTATTTTCTACTTGGCTAACTGTAGATATGCATAATCCTGCCATGGGGGTAAGCATGACCTTTGTTTTGAGTGCACTCACTCTGGGGACAGAGATTTATTTTTTGCTTGGCTAAACGTAGATATGTACAACTTTGCCATGGGGGTAAACATGGTCTTTATTTCAATCTCTGATGTTGTTTCGGCATGCTTGTGCCTAAGTTCCTACTTATCAAAAAAGACTGGAATAAGTTCCAAAGGGCACAAAAGACTATTAGAGGATTTTATTCTAGAAAATTATTTTGAAATAATGATGCATTTATTTGAGACTTTGTGGAGTTTCCTTATTTTATACATTGGAGGAGTCCAACTTCGTCTATTTGGAAGAACGTGATTTTGGAATAAATGAGTTTTACATGTTGTAGAGAGTTTTTCCCCATATCATTTGGAGCCTATACTTATGTAGTTGGAATTTGATTTCAAGTGGCATGAACTGACTCCCTAACCCTCTGGGTACGGGGTATAACAATTTTGCTATCATACCCAATTTCCCCCTGTGAAGTAGATATTGCATATGAAATGGATCTTCCCGCTTGGGTTCAATCAAACACCAATCATAGTTTATTTATAGAAAGTACTGAATTTTAATTAGCACAAGATAGGCGAGCAGATAAATCTTGAGTGGTAACTGAAATTTGGTTTTTGTTTGTAATCGAAATAGGTGTTATTTAATTTCTAAACATTGTATCTTTGGCACTGAGATACAAAGGGTTTACTGTTTAGATGGGTGTGAAACAAGCTATAAAGAGCCTCGATGCATTTCCTCGTGCAGAGGACCACTTGCTGCAGAAAACTCAATCTGGCGCACTTGGTGATGAACTCTCATTTTTTTCTTTTTTATATTAAGGGTTTCTGATTGTAATGGTAAGCTGATTGTTTTTTCTTCTTTGATTTTCACTCTTATACTTTTCAGTCTCAGTTTTTGGACTAGTGATAATGGCAATATTGTTCCTGCACGAGCTGCGATATTACATTACCACCTATACCATTCATCAGGTATGCGTTATATTTATTTATTTGCCTATTTATCTTTCTTTTGATCTTTATTTCATCTCATCAGGTTTTTGAATGACTTGCCCTTGGTTCATAAACTTCCTGGGGCCAGCTAAGAAAGGGAAAATTAAGTTGGATCAACAGTGATAGTTAAGGCCTGGTTTGGATAGCAGAATCCTTTCAATTCATCCCATCTCATCTCATCTCATCACATCTCATCCCATCTCACCTCAATATCCAAACGCTACAAACACAAACGCTTTTCAATTTTAAATTTTTAACTTTTCATCTAATCATTACAACTTTTCCAAACTTCCAAACAAAACACAAAAAATAATTCAACTTTTTCAAATCCCCAAACAAAATAGTATTCTAATAATATTTTTATTCAATTTGTTCTCTCTCATCTCTCAAAACTCCATAAAACGTAAACTCAAACTGTTTTACGATAATTCACAAGCCATTTCACGACTATTCACAGATAATCTCATCTCACCATTCAAACCAAACCTTAGTGTAAATATGCATAACTTGGAAAACAGATGTTCGTGAGGGAGTTACAACATTAAGCACATTAGGTTCTGTGAAAATTAGGGTGCAGAATTGAAGGTTACTTGACCCAATATTGGACAATAGGCTTCTTGAATCAACTAACTCCATTATCTCAAATATTTTTTTCCAATATTGGGCTGTAAGGTATTTTCAAAAGGATCAATTATTGTGATCTCTTGACCACTTCTATGTTTTGGGCCTAATAAGTTGACTAAGTAATTAGACAAGTGATCCTTTTGGTGTGACCAGAAATGTTTTATAAGCATATGGGTCAATTGATGATGTTTATCGTTTCTCACAGATGTCAGTTGATTTGAAACGTGGAGAAACTCTTCCAATCCACATAAATATGACATTTCCATCTTTACCATGTGATGGTCAGAATTTCTTCTTTTGCCTCAAGTAAATGGCAGTTTGTTCACAGATTATTCGTTTTCCATCTCTAAATGCTGGCTTTCTACTTACAGTTGTTAGCATTGACGCGATTGACATGTCAGGAAAGCACGAAGTTGATCTTGATACTAACATATGGAAAGTAAGACAATTTCCTACTTTCGAAAGATTGTTCTTCTCTTATTAAAGTCAACACATAGTGTATGTGTCGCTTCCTGAGTACTATGGTTCTGTCCCGTTGTCACAATTGTTATGAATTGATTACTTTATCCAAAATCAAAATTTGATACAGGATACATTTTAGACAATATTAAATGGGTTTTCCAAGCTTGGTTGCACTGTTTAATGATTTCATGGCCAATTTTCTTTAGATTAAGTGGCAACTTCTCTCGCCGTAAATAAGGATAGATGCTTAGTTCGTGGTTTTAATCCAAGTAGGCGTTGAGTTTTATTCATCTATCCAAAAAAAAAAAAAAAAGAGATGACTCACAAGATACCTTGAGTTTGCTGTGGGTTAATGCAGGAAATTCCAGATTTTCGGTTAGCTCCTTTATAAGGCACTAACTTTTCATCGTGTCTATGATTACCCCTGGAAAAGCATTTGGAGAGTTAGCTTAGGTTTGGGGAGTGAGATGAAAATTTTTAGTTTTAGATGAAAGTTTAAAATATTATATTTTAATATTATTATTGTTTTGGGATTTGAAAAAGTTAAATTGGAATTTGAAAAAGTTAAATTGTTTATTATATTTTATATGAAAATTTGGGAAAGTTGTAATGATGAGATGAGAATTTTGTGTTTGAACTTAGTTACCAAACCTAACCTTAGGGTACCTAGTAAGGCGGCATTTTTCTGTTGGTTGGTGTCTCTTGGTAAAATTCTGACCATGGATAACTTAAGAAAGCATGGAATGTGGGTAGTAGATAGGTGCTTCATGTGCATGAAAGATGGTGAATCTATTAACCATCTTTTTCTTCACTTTGAGGTGGCCAAGACTTTGTGGAATGAGATTTTTGGTAGGACGGGTATTGATTGGGTGATGCATAAGCAAGTGGTGGATCTTCTCGCATGTTGGAAAGGTTTTGAGGAGAGACAACGTATTGCTGCCATATAGAAGAAAATTCTGCTTGATGTGGTGCTTATGGTTGGAGAGGAATAACCCCTAGGGGTTGGCTTAAGTGGTAAAGGCCTTAGGCTTGGGGGTATGCTCCCCCTAGTCCAAGGTTCAAATCCCCTTGGGTGCCAACAATCTCTAGGGGTCACACCCCCTTGTGAAAAGCCAGCGATTTAACCAGTTTTGTGTAGGGAAACTTCCGAGGGTGCGGTGTATTGGACCGGGGTTTACTCTGTAGGGGTGGGCCCGAAGGGCCCTACCTTGGAGAGGTTCCCCGACATAAAAAAAAAAAAATGGTTGGAGAGGAATGGGATGTGCTTTGAAGATAGAGAACGCTCAATGGGAGAACTTAGGGAGTCTTTCTTTAGTACCTTGAGTTGTTGGGCTCAGGCTCTTGTATTGAATGGAGATAATTTTCTTGTTTTGCTTAGTCTTTTTCTGTTTCTAGTGTGAATGTAGGTATTTCCTCTTGTATACTTCTTGTGTACTTAGGATTTGCCTATTCTTGGTAATAAAATTCTCTTATTAATTATAAAAAAAAAAACTCAAAAGTTCAGGGTGTTA
This sequence comes from Pterocarya stenoptera, assembly GCA_003123785.1. Classification (NCBI taxonomy): domain Eukaryota; kingdom Viridiplantae; phylum Streptophyta; class Magnoliopsida; order Fagales; family Juglandaceae; genus Pterocarya; species Pterocarya stenoptera. The sequence continues at coordinate 234,797 of QEOT01124274.1, read as the reverse complement.
CAACTGGCAAACTAGTTAAAGAAAATAACAAAAAGAAAAAAAAACATTTTGGTGCCTGGTGAAATTCAGTGGTTGAAGCAGCTGAACTACAAACCATAGAAATGGCCCAGTTTAATCTCATCAAGATTTTAAAATCCTTGTAGAGCTTGTGCTAAACGAGTTTCCTATATGGAACCAAAGTTGGTAGGTTTTTCAGGAGAGATTTTGAAAATCTATGAATTACTGTTTGTCTTAGCGTCAAATCTTTTGTTAAACTGTTGGGAAAAATTAAATATCTGTGACTTTTCTGGATGTTGGTGATGATTTAGATATGTAGTTTTTGATACCTTCTTGTGTGTGTGTGTGTCTCTGTGTGGGCATATATCTGAGCAAATAGTTAAAATGCATCTTATACCATCTTGCTAATAAAACTTTAATTCCACACGCACCTGTAACAGTTATTTTCAAGCACATACCTTGTGTTTGTGTGCTTGAATAAATACATCTTATACTATCCTGCTAACAAATTTAGAATTTCTGCAGCTGCGCTTGAATAGTTATGGGCATATTATCGGCACTGAGTATGTGTCTGATCTTGTGGAAAAGGAACACACAGCGCACAAGCATGGTAAGTGCCTTAGTGCACACATATATTTTTTGGTCGAAACTTCATGTAACATAGACTTTGACAAGTTTCTATTTATCCACTTGGAACTTTATCTCTGTTTTACTGTCTTATTATTGCTGAGAGAACAAAAAATAAAAAAGAAAAAAGAAAAAAAGCCAGTGATGGATTCATCTTTTTACTTTTTGCAACTACCTTGGGGAAAGCGCTAGCCACATCTGCATTATAAAACTAAAAAGACTAGGAAATTTATCTTAATACTTATAAAAAAACTAAAAAGACTAGGGAATTTGAAACTTTCCTAGAATTACATATAAAGCTCAGTTTCACTGAGTAAGTAGCCAATGTGAGACTTAGCGCACATGAATACCTTTATAAGCCATTCTCTACTAAGTATTCCATATTCCCCCTGTGGGACTGTGGTGCTACAAAGTCCCCATTTCAAATTCCTGATGTCCTTGTCAAGGTTGTGTCATTCAGTGCTTCAGTATCACATGATTGACCTTACTAGATGGCTTTGATACCATATGTAACTATCCAGGGAAAGCGTTAGCTACATTTGTGTGCTATACAGAAAAAAGACTTGTCAATTTGTAGCCCTCCAGAATGATTGATAAAGCTCATATTCTTCTCGTAAGTCACATGACTGCTTTTATAACATATAACCCACTCCATGTGGGTTATCCATATTCCTAATGTGGGACTGGGATATTGTACTTTTTCTCTACACCTTTTGGATACTTTAGGTGCTAAGATGGTAAAATGCTGAATATATAATAATAAAAAAACTTTGACTAGATGGTGATAAAGATCAGCATGAGGATTCGGATCAAAAAATTCAGGGTTTTGATCAAGCAGCAGAAAATATGATCAAGAAAGTGAAGCAAGCGTTGGCACACGGAGAAGGATGCCAGGTATTCGTTTTTGTTTAAATTCTCAGCGTTTATGGCTACTGGCTACTCCATTAGCTTGAAAATTATGTTTACCAAAAAAAAGAAAACAAAAAAACTCACAGTATATTATTCTACTTTCTTTTTCAGGTTTATGGGGTCTTAGATGTCCAAAGGGTTGCTGGAAATTTTCACATTTCAGTTCATGGCTTAAACATTTATGTTGCCCAAATGGTCAGTTGACATTTCACCTCTATTCTCTGTGGGATTGTGATTCCATAATACATTGGAATATGCCAAATGGAGCGCTTAACTTTCACTGCACTAAATATTGTTTTTCTGGTCAGAAATTGCAGAAGTAAGGTTATGGGGATATATACTCCTGTTCATGGGTGGGCCTGTGAAATTATACAGCTGCTTAGAATTTAGAGTTATAATTGTTTGATATATAATGTAGGAACAAAGTGTTATTTTTGTATTTACTTATAATAATGTCTGCAAGTTTCAGACAATAAAATGTATATGACTAACGAAGCTAAACTTGAGGTTCAAACAGTGAGGGAATATTGGATTCTTTGTCAACAACTCGAACTTCTACAGGACTGCATGTTTTGGTCACAAAGTTTTAGCTTGAAAATACTTCTAGAAAATGTCAAAACTCTACAGGTAACAAATATCTGAATGTTACCATAAATCTCCTGCAAACAGATTGATTATTCATGTTTTTGTTCTAATTTTCTGAAAACATCTTTTATTATTTAGTAGCTATATGTTTAGTTCTTTTATGTTTCTCGGTCTGCTGGATGCTAACAGCAGTTTAATTTTCTTGGGATCTAAGGCCGTGTTTGGTTAACACTTTTTTTTTAAAAAAATTTTTGCAAAACAATTTCAACTTCAGTCCAAACATATTTCAATTTTTTCTTTTAAAAATGTTTTTTTTCAACCGTTCATCCAATCATTTGCCCAGATTTTCGTAAAAAGTATAAAACACAAAAATTAATCATTTTTGACAAAAAAAAAAAAAAGAAGAAAACAAATACAATTAAAAAATTATATTCAAACAACTTTTTAACTCTATCTATCCACTTCTACAAACCCCAATACAAAACTTATTTAAAAAATTATTCTAGTTCTCATATCTACTTTCACAAAATCCACTAAACAATACACCTACAAAAATTCTCAAAATTTTTGAAAATTTCTCTTAGCCAAATATAACCTATTCTGCTGGTTATTAATAAAAAAGGTAAAATAATCTCTGCGCATTCCTGTGTTTTCTACTAAAGATATGCCACTCTTTTCTTTGTTGTTGGTTTCATCAGTTCTTATGTCGATTACCCAAAAAAGGGCTGTTTTTTTAAATGAGAAATGCTTTTAATGATTGATGACCAAAATACCTTTTTTGGTATATGAATTAAGAGTGCTGCTAGGGTGCTGCCCAGCAGTGACCGCTGGGCATGCCCCCTAGGCAAAATTCCCTTTTTTAATTTTTCTTATTCATATTTTTTAAAAATATTTTTAAACATTTTTAAAAAATATAAAAAAAATACCAATATACTAATAGTCACTTCCTTAATCAGTAAGTAAAAGAAAAAAATGTTAAAAAAAAAAAAAAAAATGAGGGGACAAAATGGGGCAGCATGGTAGCATTATTCATAAATTAAAAGGGGTCCATTCTCTGGTGCAACGACAAAGTCTCGGGCTATCAATGGCAAATGGTTGAGTTTGGTTTGAATTTTGAGAGGTTCACTTTGTGCAAAACATTTACAGGGTAGGATTTGTCATCCATCCAAGAGCCCTGCTTAGGTGGGACCAGCATTGGGTGATGACTTATGAGAAGATCAGAAAGAAAACTTTCATTCACTGAAACCATCAGCTGATTGGCTATGCTTGGATATTTTGCAAGAAAATAGTAATATATTTGAAGCCAAGTGTCCACTGTATATGTTCCAAAACTGGCCCTACATCTGTTTCTTAATAGCATTGCATCTTCTGGATTGGTTTAATTTTAACTGGCTTTTCCTAAAACAGCTTCTTTGAAGTATCTGCTCTAGTTGCATTGAACAACTCCTACTTTAATTGTTTTTTCACCTTCTACATATCAGGTGCCTATTCTTTTCTTTTTATTCTTGACAGATTTTTGAAGGATCTAATAATGTGAACGTCAGCCACGTTATTCATGATTTGTCATTTGGCCCAAAATATCCGGGAATTCACAATCCACTTGATGGGACAGTACGTGTATTGCATGACACAAGTGGAACATTCAAATATTACATAAAGGTATGAATCCATAGGCTTTATATCGAGTAGCATGTAAATCTGTGGTCTAGATCTCACTGGCAGCCTTTGCTAGATATGCTTGGGTTTAGGCCTATCAATCAGATTTTGTTTTGTTCAGAGGATCAAGTTATTGATGCCTCATTTTGAATCGACAAACAGAAAAGTGAATGAAAAAAATATATTATAAAAAATGTGCTTATAATTTTGAATGTCCACTATAAAGATAATGTAGTAGAAATTCAATTTCTAACTTAATGGTCTCTGCTATAAAAATTGTCTGTAGAATTTGTGGTATGTATTCGTCTTTTTTGGAGAAGTTGTATTATTTGAATGTTGTAGTCAGATGAGGTAGGAAAAGTACTTGGTTTTAATTGTGATATGCTTAGGGTAAAAATTTTTTGGTCTAGACTGGAAAAAAAAACCAGACCGGACTGGACCAAATTCACCCATACTCGGTCTCGGTCCATGGTGTCTCCAAAATTCGGTTTTGGTCTGGTCCTGGGGTGTGTTTTTTTGGACCGGACCGGACCGAAACTGACCAAATCACTTGCATATAAAATTTTTAAATATTATATATATAATATATTATTCTATAGTTAATTATATAAGTTAATTATATTATTTTCTCTAATCTATCACCATTGACCATATAAAATGTAAAATAATATATAGTATCAATTAACTAATATATCATATGATAAATCATATGATAACATATGTTATTATATGTAAATACATACTCTACTAAAGTACCAAGTTAGTAATCATAAATATAAATATAATGAATTATTTTTTAATGAGTTAGTTACATAATCCACATTAAAGAGCTCACTTAATTTTAATTTTATTAATTTAATTAATTTTTTGTATTAATTTATCTATCAAAAAAAGAAAAGGGAAAAAATATTTCTAATTCATATGGACCGAATCAGACTGATTGGACTGATTGCTAATGGTCCGGTCCGGTCCGGTCCTTAGGGGTAATTGGTCCGGTCCAGTCTGGAAAAAGAGTGGACTGAAATTTTGCCTGCAACTTCTTGTGGTTTAATTATCCCTTCCTAGTTCCAGTTTTTTTTTTTTTTTTTTTTTTTTTTAGAGCATTAGCATTGGTTTCATCAAAATTATTTCTAAAATTCGATGAAAAATACATGTTTTTTATAAATAAAAAACCTCCCTAGCCATAACCCCACATTGAATTCATCAAAATAATAATATAATAGTATTTTTTTAATAAAAATATTTTTTTTTCATATTTTACAATTACACTAATCATATGTTAATTAATAATTTAATTTGATTCTTACATTATTATTACAAGATGGTTGGAGATTAAACGTGAATAACAAAGACCTTCAGAGATTAAAAGTGAATAAAAAATAGATTTGATGGGTGAATAATAGCCCTTCAAATTTGAAGAAGCCCATCCATTTACTGTAGCTCAAAGCTTCCCACTTGTCTCTTTGGCTAATCCAATGCAGTTCTATTTTGATGAAATTCATCATATTTTACATTTGGTTAGACTTTTCATGAAACCAATGCCAATGCTCTTATAGATAATCAAGAAATTTTATTCATAGAAGTAGACAAAACCCAAGTATACAAGAAGTATACATGAGAATAATGTAATTAGAGTTTACAATTGAAAAGAGTATATCTTGGACTTTTAGCCCACTACAAACAGTAGCTCCTGCCCATAAGAACAAAGTTTTAAAAAAGAAAGCTTTAAGCTCATCCATTGTTCTCTTGCGACTTTCGAAACTTCTATCATTTCTCTTCGGCCAAATGTACCAACACATGTATATAGGAACCATTTTCTAGATTGCTACCACTTGTTGAGTTGCCTTGGAGGCCTCTCCAGCTTGCAAGGAAATCCACCAATCCAAGAGGCATGACCCATAACAATCTAATTCTCGTGAAAAATTCATTACATTTGGTCCTGGCCACCTCGCAGTGAAAAAACAAATGATCTACTGATTCACCATATTTCTTACATATACAACACCAGTCCAACATCATTACCCGACGTTTCCTTAAATTATCTATGGTGAGGATCTTGTCTAGAGATGCTGTCCATACAAAAAAAGCTATTTTTGAAGGAGCTTTCGTATGCCATATGTTCTTCCATGGGAACATGGTTATCTTAGGGCTCGTTAGAACTTGGTAAAACGATTTGATTGTGAATTTACCTTTCTTGGAGGGGCTCCAGCTCATCTTATCTGTGGTACCCTTTGTCATGTTTACAAAATACAATGCCTCATAGAACTCTGCGATAGTCTCCATCTCCCAGTCGTGGGTTGCCTAATGAATTCTACATTTCATTGAGGGGAGCTACTAGAAAAGACCAAAAGATCGGCTATCGATGCATCCTTTTCTCGTACGAACTCAAAAATGGTAGGAAAGGTGTCTTGGTGCTATGTATACCAAAATCTAACATGAGAGTTGCCATTAGGGCTGGGCAAAACTTTTGCCGCCTCCAACTCCGGTTGATATCCGCTCCAGCTCCGACTTAACGGAGTTGAAAAGTTTGGAGTTCGGAGTTCCTCTGAAAAAAATAGTCGGAGTTGTACTCGGCTCCGACTTCTAAACTCTGACTCCGACAGGTTTTTTTTTTTAACTTAAAATGATGTTTTGTCATATATTTTATAATGTAATAAAATTGATAACGGGCTAAGTGGCCTAATGGTTGGGGGTATTACTTTGTAAACCCACATCATGCATTTGAGCCCCCACCGCCACAAGACCAAATTCATTGAGTTTTTTTTAGGACTGGCTTCGTTTGGATCCCCAACTCATTTCAACTCATCATTACACATTTTTCAAATCTCAATACAAAATATAATAAACAATTCAATTTTTTCAAATCCTAAAAAAACTTTAATATTAAAAAATAATATTTAACAATATTTTATCATCTCAACTCAACTCACTTCAACATCCAAACACACTCTTAAAACAACGTCGTTTAATTCATCCTATATATTCATCTTTTTCCTTTTAACTAACCCTAATCATACTCATTTTGTTCTCCCATATCTTTCTCTTCTTTCTTCTTCTTGATACTGCCCAAAGATTTCTTCTTCTTTCTTCTTCTCGACACCACCAAATGCGGACTGACCAGAATATACGAACTTGGATTGATTTCGGCTTGGAGCTTGAGTGACACGAGAGCTTGAGCGAATGGATCTGAACTCATGTATTTTCAGTTGGGTGCAGCCTTTCACTTTTAATATATTTTTTTCTCATTTAAAATATGAAAAAATTGTTATAATTTGTGAAATGGGATTTGGGTTTCTGAGGTTCTGTAGATTAGGAAAAAGAAGAAGAATAGCAAATTAGTGCATTTGCATCTTTCCGCCCAAGCCCAACTTCGACTAGAGCTCTGATTCCGACTCCAAAGCTCCGATTGGAGTTAGAGTTGGAGCCCAGCTTCGGCTCTAACTTTTGTCGGAGTCAAAGTTCGATGTTGGGCTTTCCGACTCCATCAGAGTCGGAGCCCAGCCCTAACCGTCACCCACCACAATATGTTCATTTCTTCGGAAGATCTCCCATTGTCTCCTAATGTATTTCCACAAACTCACCCCATATGTGCCATGTACTTCATTCGAGCACCATCCTCCCCAAGCCTCCCCAAACTGTGAATCTATAACAGAATTCCATAGAGCCCCCATTTCGTTTTGGTACCTCCACAACCATTTACCCAACATGGCTTGGTTGAATTTCGTCAAGCTACGAATCCCCAAACCACCCCCAAAAACTGGGATACATACAAGTGACCAATTAACCAAGTGAAAATTGAACTCTTCGCCTAATCCACTCCACAAGAAGTACCGTTGTAGCTTCTCTATACAGTTGGCAGCCTTTGAAAAGTGAAATTCCAGCTTCTAGTAGCTTGTGGTTCTTAGATGTTGATCCCTTTCTCCCAACACCTTGCAAAGTGGTTTTTATTTATCAAGGTGGTGACACCATTATTAACAAAGTAATTTGTTGAGACTTCGTTGAAGTTTGAAAGAACTTCATTTCCCTATTTAGGCAATTCCAAGGTGATGCATCTCTATACCATTCCTAGTTGGGGGTCAAAAAATGCATTTGTAGTTACAAATGGTTACTTACAGTTTGGATGCCCCATTCTTTATGATTCCATTTAGTTTTGAATTGGGGAGCATCATGGATAATCACGCCAGCTCATGCTGATTTGTCCAGTATTGTGTTTTAAATGCTACAGTTTGATGGGCCATCAGGCAAAGGCAAATTAGGAGGACTGGACAATAAACACTTCAACTATGATTTAATTCATCCTAAGGCCATTCCTTTAGTGGGGGGAATCCTACATAGGTGGACCCTAACCTTGAGGGAGTTAATTGGTGGAGTTTTGTTTTTCTGATTGAGTGAGTGATACTATGCGACAAGGGTCGAGAAGCTTGGGTTGGATGGATCTATTGAAATCAATGCATGGATTGGTGGGGAAGAGTTGAGAAGGGACATCAAAATTGCCAAGGGATTTAAACTCAAGCTCTTTGTTGACAAAAAGATCTCGTGAGCCAAGCTATAGTACCAGCAACCCATTTTTCCTTTGGTTTGAACGGACATTGATGCTACTAAAAGGGGAAGACTGTCACTGGGGCTTCACACTTATCCTTTGTGAGACAAGCTGCAGACAGGAGTGGGAAATGGGACTGAGGCGGGTAGCAAAAGAATGGAGGTAAGGGGGTTAACTTGGAAACTTGGAAAATGCATCTTCCAAGATGGTAATGTTTGGTGAAGATGGTGAAGAGCTTGTTTCATTGAGATTAGTTGTTTCGAATGAGTTTGGAGGTATTTAAGGGTGTAATTCTTCTAATTGGGCAATTCAAGAAGCCATGGGAATTCAACATTGTGTGGGGCTATCATGTGAGGGATTTGAAATTAGGTTATGGCTTTACTAAGGACAAGTGAAGCAGGTCATTCCTGTAGGGGCTAGCCTCCACTACCATCCAAGGCATGAAGAAGAATAGAGAATTGAAAAGGCTAGCTTGGTCTATCAATCACGTCACTAAAGGTGGCAGTTGTAGTCGCAATAGAGATAAGGGGAGGGTGAAGAATGTTTATTTATGAGGCTGAAATTACTTTCTTGGAATGTTAGGGGTCTTGATGTAAATGAGTGTCTCAAAATCAAAACTCTCTTTCGATAATGGAAGGTATATATTATTTGCTTACAGGAGACAAAGTTGGAAGCCCCAAGAAGCATTCAGAGTTTGTGGGGTTGTCAACAATTGGATTGGCTTCATTTAGCTTCGAGAGGGGCATTGGGTGGGAGGAAACATCAAGAAAGCAACAAATATTTTTTCGTCAAATCTATTTGTCTAGATGTGATCCATGCGGTGGTGGAGAATGTAGAGAAATTCGTGAGGGAATACACAATTGCTATATCTTTTGTGAATATTGATGATGGCTTTCATTGGGCATTCACGGTGGTTTAGGGGCCTAATTGTGATCGCAAGAGATTATTATTGTGCAAGGAGTTGGCTGGTTTGATGCCGAGGGCTTGTGTACCCCCGAGTAGTCGGGACGCTATTCTCGGATGCTCGGTGCCAATCAGAAAAAGGAATTGGCTGGTTTGAGAAGTTGGTGGGATGTACTGTGTTATTGGTGGAAATTTTAATGTCCTGCGATTCCCCAAGGAGAGATCGTGTGATGTTCTTTATGTCCTGTTATAGAGTCTTACTCCAATTTTATTTTTGAGCAAGAACTTTTGGACACTCGTCTTGTTGGTGGAATGCTCACATCATCTAACAATCGAGACTCCCTATCTTGGTCTAGAATCGATATATTCCTTGTTTCTCTGGATTAGGAGGCTCATCACCCTGATTTGGGCCAAAAGAGATTTCCTTGTCTTTGTTTGGACCATTTTTCACTTCTTTTGGATTGCGGAGGTATTCATTGTTGTAAGAGATATATTTCAAATTTGAGAATATGTGGCTAAAGATAGAGATTTGCAGGATATGGTAAGACAATGTGGTTGACCTATCGTTTTCAAGGATATCTAAGTTACATACTAGTACAAACACTCAAAGCTTTAAAAGGGGGCTTAAAGTAGTGGAACCAACAATCTTTTGGCAATGTTGAATACCAGGTAAAGTCTATCATGGATGAGTTATAAGCTTTTGATAGTGTAGAAGATTCAAGAGACTTATCTGTTGAAGAGAAGATGAGGAAAAATCAAGTAATTTATGACTTGAAGAGGGCAACATTATTGGAGGAAATATTTTAGAGGCAAAAGTCAAGGGTTATAATGCGATAGGTGCACAAAGTCTTTTTATCACATGGTTAGTTTGAATCAATTATATAATTCTATTGAGATGATGTCAAATAATGGCTCAATCTCTTCTGAATAAAAAATGATTAGAAATCATATTGTGCAGTTCTATTAAAATTTATTACTGAACATTCAGCTTGGAGGCCTTGGCTTGATGGATTAGCTTTTGATGCAATTGATAGTATCTATAAAAAAAACAATTGGGGAGTAGAAGGTAGTGTGGCTTGAGAGGCCTTTTGAAGAGATGGAGGTTCGTAACTTAGTGAAAGCTTTGACTAGAGATTAGGCTCTTAACTTGGATGGTTTCCATATGGCTTTTTTGAAGATTGCTGGGTTGTGATAAAAGAAGAGATCATGAGTGTTTTATGACTTTCATGTGTAACGCCCCGTCCTTGTGGTGAGACTTTTTATAAAATAGTTTTAGAGAAAAGGAGACGGGAGTTACTGACCCTTTAAAATTTTTGCTTCCATACCTAGGGTGCAAGACTCTACGTTATAAAATAAAACATGTTTGAGAATAAAAGAACTTGGATGGTTTCTTTCATTCAGTCATTTTCATTTATCAGTCCATTTATGGAAAAACGTCATTTAAAAGTATGAGGTTAAATATATCTTTCATGGCATCCATAAAGTATCAGTTCATAGGGACACTTTAAAACACTTTCTTTGCATCATTTAAAGCATCGCTTAAAACATAAGGCATAAGGCTTACATCATTTAAAAGCACAAGGCATAAACCTCAACATTTCGTTTCATGTAAAATACATAGAATGCATATTACGTAGTTATCCATTCACATGCATACACTTAATACTTGGGTTGCATAAAAAGTGGCTGCCAAGAAGGGCCATTACATACGTATACCTCTGAACACTTATACTTAGTATGTTTTCATAAAACATCATTTTATTTGTAAAGGAAAATCATTTCATTTTCATTTCATATCATTTTAGAAAACTCTAGAAGAGTATGAACATAATACTTACCTGAATTCCATGCTACTTTTATATCATGCAGTCCATTCATGTGCGTATCAGATGGCAACCTACATGCATACACACCTTAGTGTCATTCTCTATCTAGTGCATAAGCAACTAAACTTAGAATAGAACTACACTTCACTTGGAACACTCTCCTTCCATCCCTGGGCTCTTACGTGCTCTTTACTATATTAAAACTTTTGGGGATCCACTTACGGTCACTGCTTTTTCCAAACTCAGCGTTCTACTTCAAGAACTTTTCCACTAGAGTGAGCCTCATGATTCATCTTTGGATTAAGACACTAAGGGTGTATTTGGATGTTGAAGTGAGTTGAGTTGAGTTGAGATGATAAAATATTGTTAGAATATTATTTTTTAATATTAAAGTTGTTTTGGGATTTGAAAAAGTTGAATTGTTTATTATATTTTGTATTGGAATTTGAAAAATGTGTAATGATGAGTTGAGTTGAGTTGAGATGATAAAATATTGTTAGAATATTATTTTTTAATATTAAAGTTGTTTTGGGATTTGAAAAAGTTGAATTGTTTATTATATTTTGTATTGGAATTTGAAAAATGTGTAATGATGAGTTGAGATGAGTTGATATGAATTGGGATAAGTTGGGAATCCAAACGAAGCCTAAGACCTTCATCTTATTCTTCTTATTAACCTCATCCTGATGCATGACTCAGACCGACTAAGTCACGCATCCCAATCCTAGACAATACATATGTCACTTCTTATATTCGTTACTCTTCTTCATCGTCAACATCATCCTCATTCATGCATGTTACACTATTCTAAGCCAACTCTGAGGCTCAAACATCATGTATCTATGCTTAGGACAGATTACCCATTACATATGATAAATCCTTTAGGCACACGTCTCACCAGATACACATGTACCCTACCTCTTTATCACTTTAGATCAACATAGAACACGTTGATCACTTGCTTGTGTAAACAAGCCCAAACTCCGATACCAACCTTCTCTTAACCCGACTAGCATGACTCTTCATGCTACCCGTCCCTCTTGACAGTTCATCCCAACACTTAACACGACCAGACTCCATTCATAACTACACCTTACGTCATATCATATAGCTCGAGATTACTCCTAAGCTACATCGTAACCTTGTCATGTCACTTGACATCCCGCTACGTCATTTCTATGCCAACTCCTAACTCATCATGAGTATGGTTCCTCACGTACTCCTATCACATCGTGACATCTCGTCACGTTTCCGCTACGTTGCTCTTACACTAACTTCTCACTCATCACAAGCATGACTTCTCACTTAACCATGTCACTTCGTGACATTCCCCCGTCATGCTTCCGTTGCGCCATTCTTACACTATTCTGTCACTTCACACATACTCCCAGCCATAAGTCAACTACACGGTGACACTTGTCACCTCAGACTATAGGCCGCATCACAACTACTTTGGGATACTGTTTCACAGTTCTCGACATTACTCATCACGCTCTACCCTCATCAATTACGCAACCATCCTTATCTTCATGACACGCTACATAATGTATCGCTTCATCTCATGGAGTACACTTCATGTGCACTCCCTTCATACACGCTACGCCACATCAGCACTACAGCATACATGCCATATGATGTATCACTCCATCACATGGAGTACACTCCATGTGTACTCTCTTCACATGCTACACCACATCACATCACATCACCATTACAGCACACACGCCATATGGTGTATCACTCCACCACATGGAGTACACTCCACGTGTACTCCCTTCACATTACGCTACGCCACATGCAGAGTACACCATGTGTACTCTTCTCATTCCACAATAGGCTAGGAGGGTATATTTCACGTATACTCCTTATCCCACACTACGCCACGAGAGTACACTCCACATGTACTCTTTCCAATCCACACAATGCCATTTCACCATTATAGCACATACTTCACATCACCACACTATATAGCGAACTTCACAAATACTAATAGCACAGTCAACAACCTAATTAACCAAACTAACATAATAACAAGGATAAAAGAAAAAGAGTTATACCATCGAAGGGATAACCCCTGTGCTGCTTCTTGTTCGACATGGCCAGTGGCGTCAGAAGCCACTAGCTTGGGCTATTGGTGAGGGGTAGATTGGGGCTATGGGTGGCTGGGGTAAGCTAATGGTGGCCAGAGGAGGCTCGAGATGGCGGTTGGACATCGTGGGTGGCAACGTACCGCGACTGAGGTGGAGGAGCCCATGCGTGTTGAGGCTGCGTGCGTGGGGAGGCTAGGTGGCTATGCTGGGCATGAGGGTGGCTAGAGAAGGTCGTTGGTGGGAGGAGAAGCTTCTAGTGGTGGTGCGGTGGCCATGGATATGGTGAACCCATGTGTTGGAGGAGTTGCGTGCGTTGTCTAGGGAGGAGCTACGGCAGCTGGGTTCGGTAGAGGGTGGCGACGGCAGTGCTAGGAGGGAGAAACAGTGTGGCTAACCCATTCTGGCAAAGAGAGAGTGCTGCTCGTGGGGGAGCACGGTGGTGGCTGGCTTGGTCGCCAGCGTGAGAGGAAGCCTGTGAGGTGGTTGGTGTCACTGCTGGTGGTGCACGACGGCGATGGGGCTGAAGAAGGACTTGGGTGAGGGGGAGGGGGAAACCGTGTGAGCTGAGGGAGGAGAAAGAGAGGGAAGGGAAAAGTGAGGGAGAAAGGGAGGGAGTTAGGGTTTTAATCCCAACCTTTCATCTTGGGATCTCCAAGACGATCTAACAGTGGGCTTTAAATACTGATTTGAAAATGCGTAAACATTAACTTAACTAAATGCACTGAGAGGAATTAAGATAGAATATTATTTAAACTAAACTTTAGTTTATAAAATAATATTCTTTCATCATTAATAAAATGATGAAGTCTTGTTTAATATCTTTAAGAGAATAAAAGCATCTAATTGATTAGAGTTTTCAACATAATTTAAATCCCATAATATTTTAAATAACTGAAATCATAAAATGATTTTCTATAATTATAATATTTTTGGAGCTCTTAAAAAATATTATAATTGCCTTACTTAAAATCAGGCTTGGTTCAATAACACTGGAAATACCCTATATAAATATTTTCAGGGCATTTAAAATATTGAAGGGCTTTAAAACACTGGGTGTACTTTAAAAGCAATTGCTATGTTTAAAACACAGCTCCAGTATTTAAAACGAGTAGACAAGACTCGTGACCAATCAAGAGTGAAAGGAGCGGGTTATTACATCATGTGACCGAAATTTTGAAAGACGCATGAATTATACCTTATTGCTCTTTATACTGAAAAACCAGGGGCGATGGATGTAGAAAATTACAAGCCTGTAAGTTTAGTGAGCAAGACTTATAAAATCATTTCTAAGGTTCTTGCCAATGGATTGTCTGGTGGTTGAAATGATAATCTTGAAGCCACAAATGCCTTTGTCAAAGGTAGTCAAATTTTAGACTTTGTCCTTATTGCCAATGAATGTTTGGACAGAAGGCCTAGATCTGTTGAGCCCATACTATGCAAAGTGGACATTGAGAATGCATACGATCATGTTAGCTGGGATTTTCTTTTGTACTTATTGAGAATATGTGGCTTTGGGGAAAAATGGTGATCTTGGATTGCGCATTGTTTTTCTGTGGTGAACTTTTCTGTGTTAGTGAATGGATCTCCTTCTGGTTTTTTAGCAGCATGTGGATTACAACAAGGAGATCCCATGTCTGCTTTGCTCTTTATCATAGTGAGGGCGGCTTTCAGCAGAATGTTACCTGCGGCTACTGATGGGGATCTTATTTCAGTTATTCTGTGGGGAATGGAAATCCAGGTGTGTGATCAATGTGTCTCATCTTTTGTATGTATATGATGCCTTGGTGTTTTGTGAGGCTAACCTAAACCACCTTCGGTGTTTGCATGTTTTATTCCTATGCTTTGAAGCAGTCTGTGGATTGAAGATGAATTTGGATAAATCAAAATTAGTTCTGGTGGGTCATGTTGATAATGTGAAGAGATTGGTGGATATTTTGGAGTATACGGTGTCTTCCTTACCAAGGAAGTATCTTGGCCTCCCTTTAGGAGCCTCTTTAAAGGAAAAATCAATTTGGGATGTAGTTATTGAGAGGACAGAGCAACGGTTGGCTGGATGCAAGCTTATGTATTCATCCAAAGGTGGCCAGATTACATTGATTAGAAGCACTGTATCAAACTTGCTTACATATTTTATCTCTCTTTCCACTTCTGCGGTCTGGCTAACCAAATCAAGAAGCTGCAATGGGACTTCCTTTGGGGGTCCTGGGGATGAGGCAAAATATCACTTGGTGAGTTGGGCCAAGATATGGTCTCCAATTTCTTTGAGTAGACTGCGATTTCAGAATATACTCGAAAGTTTAATTGTGCGTTGTTGGGGAAATGGCTTTGATGTTACCAGAATCAAAGAGAGGCCTTTATGGAGAGCTATAGTGGATTCCAAGTATGGATGCTTGTGCGGAGGTGGTGTTCTGGGGAGGTCTATGGGCCTCATGGGGTCGGAATATGGAAGAATATAAGGCAAGTTTGCAGATAGTTTTCTAACAATATCAGCCTTGAAGTGGGAGAGGGATTCAGGATCAAATTTTGGCACAATTTTTGGTGTGGTGATAGTGCCCTCCAGAATGTTTTTCCCAATGTTTATAGCGTTGCTCATACCAAGAAAGCTTTGGCAGGGTAAAAGTTCATCAGAGCTGCTCAAGATTGGAGAAGGATGCGTTAGGGCCAGGTTTGGGGGCAAAGACAAGATTCAAAATTATATTCTCATCTCATCTCATCTCATCATTACAACTTTTTCAAATTTTCATACAAAATATAATGAACAATTTAACTTTTTCAAATCTCAAAACAATAATAATATTAAAAAATAATATTTTAAACTTTCATATAAAACAAAAAATTCTCATCTCACTCTCCAAACTTGCTATTGAAAAAGTCACTCTTATTGATCATGATAATAAACCATTTCCCTGGAAGAATATTTGGTGGACAAAGGTTCCCTGGAGAGCTGTATTTTTTGGTTGGACAACATATTCCATGGAGAATTTAAGGAAGAGACATTATGGTGATCCATTGGTGGTGTAAGTGTAAAAGGTAGGGGTGTATACGAGTCGAGTTTGAGCAAGAAGTGGGTGGTCAAGCCTTGTTTGTTTAATTTTTATTCAAACATGAGTTGAGCTCCAGCTTTTCATTAAGTTGCATTTTATGTTCACGAGCAGCCTGTTTAATATCAGAGTGAGTTTGAGCATATTCACGAGTAGCTTCATTTAAATAAAATAGATTATTTATATTACATTTTATAATTCTATTTACAAATTTTGACAAACAAACATTGACTTTTTGCTAATATTTTTATAAAGTTTATATATACATGTCAATGATCGTATTTATTAGTATTAGGAATGTGATTTCTTCTCATTTCTATAAATATCTAAAATATATTCATTATAAATATAGAGATAATATTCTTACCCAAAAACAAATATAGAGATAATGCTATAAAAATAATAAATACGAAGTTATTCTAATTTATACAAGCTTATACGAGTGGAGCCGAGTTTTATGAGTTGCATTGTTTGATAATCAATTATAATTTTTGTATTTACAAGCTTGATTGAGCCGATTTGAGTGGCTTGTCGGGTGGTTTTATTTATTTACAACCCTAGTAAGAGGAATGATGAGTTTGTTGATCATCTTCTCCTTCATTGAGAGACTACAAGTACAATGTTTTAGTAGGATTGATTTGGCTTGTGCCATTCCAAGAAGAGTAGTGGAGAGGTTATTTTACCGGAGGTTTAGGTGGCAACTCGCACATTGCAACTGTGTGGCTGATAGTTCTTCCCTCCGTAATGCGGTGCATATGGAAAGAAAGGAATGATAGAATCTTTGAAGATGGCAAAATTTTGTTAGAGGACCTCAAACAATTTTATTTTTTTTTTAATATCAAAACTCTCGTATGCTGGACTGCTGCCATAGATTTTATGGGCTAAACCTACATCACGTTTTTGTATCTTTACCTTCTTCTAAATAAGCATTTATTTTGCTTTAACTATTGGACAAGGGCCAGTTTGATATCGGATGCTGTACATATTCTTCTTTGCAACCCATGTATACTTCAGCCTACAAAGACTCCCATCTTTGTGTAGCAAGGGTTTCTCCACTTTCTCTCATATGCATGGATGAGATCCCACCCATCCATTCTCACCTCCTACACTGGCCGCATCCTCTGTGCTTTTGGCATGACATGGCCAGAAGAACCCTCAAACAAAATCTTATTTTAATATCTTAGTAAATGATATTGCCTTTCCTTTCAATTCCATTTGAACAATAGTTTTTCCTTGTGATGCAGATTGTTCCTACTGAATATAGATATATCTCAAAAGAAGTTTTACCAACTAACCAATTCTCTGTCACGGAATACTTCTCCCCCATGAAAGAGTTTGATAGGACATGGCCAGGTTGGTATATTTAATTTAGGAAAAATGCTATTTGTCATCCTCTCATCATCCCCGTGGTTTCAAATTATTGGAACATAAGTAAAGGATGAAAAATATTTTTCCAATCATTTGATGCCATATTAAAAGATGATGGAGGATGATAGTTAAAATGATGATGTATAACATTTCTCTTTAATATATACAACTTTTGCCCTTTTCCTCTTGATACTGTTTATCATCCCCATCATTCATTATATGCAGCTGTCTACTTTTTGTATGATTTGTCGCCTATTACTGTGACCATCAGAGAAGAACGTCGCAGTTTTCTGCACCTCATCACCCGGCTATGTGCAGTACTAGGCGGTACCTTTGCTTTAACAGGTTTGTGTCTGT
The DNA here is from genome assembly GCA_003123785.1 of Pterocarya stenoptera. Lineage (NCBI taxonomy): Eukaryota > Viridiplantae > Streptophyta > Magnoliopsida > Fagales > Juglandaceae > Pterocarya > Pterocarya stenoptera. Next base: position 216,898 of record QEOT01124274.1, on the reverse strand, counting down.
TTTGTTTGATTTACACCAAATCATCATTTTGAAAACAAGAGGCCCCTAAATCTGGTTGGCAGGCCGTGTCAAATAATTAGAATATCGTGATCATTATATGGCACTTAAAATAAGCTTTATTGCAAATTTGAAACAATTTTTCCGTCTCACTGGAGTTCCAATGAGCTGACCTTTTGAAGTCTAGGCTATTTGAAGTTGAAAGTTCCTGCTGCAAGTCTCTTTACATTTCCTTGCGTCTGGGAGGGCCTTTGCTCTTATTCCCGTTTTTTCCCTACTAGCGTGCTACTTCTCACTTCTATTGTTTTTCTCTGTACGAATCTCTCTTTCTGTTACATCACAGGAATGCTAGACCGTTGGATGTACAGGCTTCTTGAGTCTCTGACTAAACCTAATGCTAGGAGTGTATTTCGGTAAAGTTCGGGTTTAAAATAACCATCAGCTTCACATGGCATCTCCAAGGAATTCCTGATGCAATTAAGATGGTGAGTTTCCCAAGTTCAGCCTCTGATCTTCGATGTAAAATGCGGAAGGCAAGAGTTAAACTCAACACTGCTTGTGTGAGAAATGATTGTAATGACATGGACATTGTCATCTGTTTTTATCTCTAATTATTTGGTATCAATAGCATTGCAGCTCCAGGGAAATTTTTTTAAGGTTTTCACAGCCTCGCAGGTATTTGGTATCAGTTATATAGCATGCATACATAAATGCATATATAAACCTTGAAAAAGTTTCATTATACACACACACACACACACACACACTCTTTCCAAGTGGACCAAAGCACTTGGCGTTTTCTTACCCATCCAATTACATGCATACAATATTACAAATGTTCGTGAAAAATTATAATTCAGCCCATCACTCCCAAACTAATGATCATCTTTCTTTTCTTTTCTTTTCTTTTCCTTTTTTTATTTTATTTTTATTTTATAAAGAGGATACATCCCAAATCTTATTTATAAATCCTCCTTTTTGACTGAGGAATACGTTTTACAAAATACGTTTAAGGTTAATGAAGTTTCAAAACCAAAGACCTAGAAAAGCTATGCCGTAATTTATTGCTGAATAAGAATTTGCAAAAATAGATTTTAATATTTTTTCACGAAAAGCAAATGAGAAAATGAAGAAGACTATTGCTGGTGAAAGTTAGGAATACCACTCTTATCACATCAGCAAATCAAATAAATGTTTTCGTAGTTGTAAAGAGGATAGAAATGAATAGTCACACCCAGATGCTCGATAATTGGCCAAACCATAAGCTAGGAAATTGCCCTCCTTATGGATTAAAGTTATATATATCGCATGACAAAATGACAAGAGGCAACGATAAAGCGCGTTTCAAAAGATCATTCCACGGCCCAAAATAATATGCCAGGGCAATGAGGGCTGTATTAACCACTTCACCACGAACAAGGAATCTAGTTCATTAATTAACCCCGTCACATTCAATTGAGCAACCAAAAAGGAAAGAACAGAGGATCTAAGAACTTCATTACACCCAGCTAATCTAGGATTTATTTTTGAGGCTCCATGAATGTTCAATTTTAATATACCAATTGGAGAGGAAGCCATCTTACCAAAATAGGTGTGTTTTACCCTTAACCCGAGAGTGATGAATCTTTAACACATCAAGGATGAGCAGTAAACATAGAAGCAACTTTAGATGGTTTTAGTAATGGAGATAGGTCTGCAGCCAATTATTAATTTTCTTGGCCAGAATCTATGTTGAGCTGACTGAGCCTTCAAATCAAGCAAGTATCGAGCAAATACCGAGCTAATAAAATTAGAGCTGATAAAAGCATAGCAATAAGATTTGGCTGATTTGTGCCGAAGGGGCTCAACTCTAGTATTACATTTCAGTTATGACCATTCCTATGTCCATTCCTTATATAACTTTGGTTTTGAAGAGTAATGTTATACACCACTCCTATCCTATTTTGATTATACTAAGTAGTATGTAGCACATTCATCACCATTAAATGATAAAGAAGCATGCAATAAATGATCATTTAATGGTGATAAATGTGCCACATCATACTTAGTAGGATGGTAGTATGATGCATAGAATTTTCCTTTTCGAAAATATCAGCTTCAGGACTATCTTGCTTAATGCCTTAAGGGCCTATTTGGGATTGTGTTGTAAGTCTGAGAAAGTATTTAAATAATTTTAAAATATTTTTAATAGAAAAATTAGGTTGATTGGATATTACATATTAAAACACTTTTTAATCTCAAATAAACTAAAAAGTATGTTTTATGCACTTTTCCAGATAATGCGGAATATAGTTCCAATTTTAAAAAGATTGTTAATGGACGAAAATACCCTTAGAACTTTTAGATAATTATAACTTTTAAACTTTTAAAAATATGATCATATTTTTTAAGAAATCAAATGATCTCTCATGTCATTTCTACCTCAAAAAATATTTTTATAATTTGTTTTCAAACAAATGTAACATGTTTGAAAGTGCTTTAAATATATGGTTACTAAACAGTAAACTACTTTTTAATAATAGAATTTATTAGTTAAGCTATAAACTTTAAAGTTATAAGTCATATTTTTTTAACGCAATATCAAATATGCACAAAGTAAAATCCGTCTTAGCAAGAAGCTTTTGTTGAAGGGTGGTTCATTCGTGAGAGTATAGCACTTGCTCATGAGTTGTTTCATAGTTTCTGGGTACGGACAGGTTGATATGGCTATAGCCTATGACCAATAGGATTGGCCCTTTCTTTCTTCTTGAAGCTTTTGGTTTTTGTTTTTTTTTTTTTTTAATACGTTGGGGGGGGGGGGGGTCTAATACATGATTTCCATTTTGGAGATGTGGGTCTTATGCCTTCAGACGACATGTCCTTGGCTTGAAACTTTTAGTTAGGAGTATAACCGGTCTGGTTCTGTTGGTTTTAAACAAAATTTAAGATCGAACCGGTATATACTGATTTTACATTTTTGAAAATAGATTACACACCGGTTACCCTCCTAAACTGGTACCTCCGATTTTACTGGTTTCAGTTTGGTTCGATCTGATTTTTTGGTTTTAATAAGATGCAAATTTGTCATAAAAAAGTTATAATTTATATTGATTTAGTATAACTATAATACTATTAGTATCAATATTGGTTAAAGTTATAGTGATCACTTATTAGTATAACTATTTATTAGTATTTGTTATAGTGATTTTAATTTAGTATAACTATATAATAGTATTAGTATAACTATCAATATAACTATATCACTGATAGTTATACTCATTCTAATAGTATTAGTATTACAATATCACTATTGTATCATATAGTGATATAGTATTAGTATAACTACTAATACTATAATGATTTATATAATTCTTTATATATAGACTTAAAGTTGATTACTAATATTATTAGTATTAGTATTAGGACAAAAAATGTAATTAATATACTAATATACATTAGTATACTAATGTATAATAATTAATTAAAGTGAAATGTAATTAATATACTAATGTATATTAGTATTACTAATGTATTATGTATTTATCAAAATGAATATGTTGAGAATTTTTTAGGCCATAAAATGTTATTAATATATATATTTTATGTTTAAAGCATATGATCAAATAAATTTTTATGTTTAAGATTAAAATTTTATGTTATAAATTATTTTAACATTATCTTATATATAATTATAATTTATATTATTATATATATATTATATATATAAATTTTATATAATATAAAAAATATTTATATATAGTATTAAAAAAATTAATTTAAAATATATAATATAGTGAACCATTCCGGTCCGGTCCGGTTCTAAAAAGCATTGAATCTGAACCGAACCGGTACCCGCCATTTTTGAAACTAAGGGAATTGGTCCCGAACCAGACCAATCCAAAACCGAACCGATTCCACCTATTCGGACCGGTCTAATCTAGTTTTTTGATTAATTTTTACACCTCTACTTTTAGTTTTAATAAAAAAAAGTTAGAGCCCCTTTTCAATAATGTTTGCAATCTCTCTACAAAATTTATCAAGTCTCCATCACTAGAGAGTTGACCCTTTTTTCTTTCTATAAATTTTCATTTTAAGATGATAGGCTCCTCCAAACCCATATATCAATTTAGCATATTTGGATAACGTCAAAATTCTCAAAATTTTTAAAATTTTTCATGATTTCATTTACAAATATCATTCAAATACAAAATATTTTTCTATTTTAAATTTTGAACTTTTCAACAAATCATTACCCAAACACAAAAATCAATACAACTTTTACAAATTTTAAAAATTAAAAAATTATATTCAAATAAGTTTTTAATTTTATTTATTTACTTTCACAAATTCCAATATAATACTTATTTTAAAAAATATTTTTATTCAACTTTTTTCTCTCATTTCCTAAAACCTAATCTCAAACAAACTCAAATAATTCTAAAATATTTCCAAACATTCTTGGTATCCAAACGTGAAAAATTAGCGTCCTCTTTCTCGAGATTTTTTGGACCTGGAACATTCCGCCAATTGGTTTGTATATAAGATATGTGAGAGCGTGACCTCCAACCTGGTTGGAGTTTGTATACGAAATTTACTTGGCGAAGTTATGTTAACAGCTAGAAGGGTTGAACAGGTGTTTTGATCAAGTTCCAATCGCCCAATAAAAAAATATTATCGTCCACTTGAGCACCAAATATATACAATGAAAATATTGAAACAAACAAGCACAAAAATTTGGTGACGAGGCGAAGACCTCTTGAAAAACTATTCAAACCGAGAAAGCCAATCCACTAGAAGAATAAGCTCGTTCTATGACCAACAACCCAAAATGAGCCTTCCGAGGAGATGCTGGCATTCCCCCGTGCTACGGTTCCCTCCAGTCCGTTCTTGGATTGAATTAAGGGGAACATCCGAGTGATTGCCTTCGCAGATCCAAACGTGCTGAAGCGCACAATAAAATAAGACCAAAAGAGATTTCGTAAGAGACCATTTAAACTGCAGATCACAATGCTCCTATGAAGGCATATTTTGAATATAGAGGCGTGAAAGTTCCCCAAATCAACGAGTTGATCGTACACTTCTTCGAACCGTACGAGCACGTAGTCTGTTATCCTACATTGAGCTGCGTCTCTATACCCAACCCAACTTGCATCGGTCCCCGGTACAAAAGTTCAACTTACAACCCAATGTAAAAGAACCTTCTCATGTACTTGAGAAGTGACCCACTCGCCTTCTGTTGTAGCCACTACAGAACCTCTGGACAATTCTTCAACGTTGGCCCAATCTTACAGAACTCGGCAGGTTTCTTCTCAGTTGATGAAGGAATTGATCATGTGATGGCTTAAGCAAACTCTAGGAGCACTCACAATAGACACTATAGCTAGTATACAATACTGTATACTTAATGGTCTGAGCGTAGAGAGAAGGAACAATCACGCATCCCTAGAGCTTAAATCTCGACAGAAAATAAATCTATACTAACGAAAAGGGGGCAGTTTAGCCTCAAATTTCCTGTTTTTACGTAAATCATGTGTGGACTAAAATAATGTTCGTATTGATTGCGTTGTTAGTTGTAATATGTGGTAATAAGGATTGGCTTTTCGAAAAGTTACCAATATCGATGCCAAACAATTTTATGCACAATTCTGTGGCTAATGTGACTATGTAGCAACATCAATACCAAGCCATTCGGACGACCATGCTGAGAAGATGAGGCAAATTGATTGGTATAGAGTGATATATGGTGTTCGTTCTGGATTAGATGATTTGAGATGCAAATAGATTGTCCTAATTATAGGAGATTCGTGGAAGGATTGTCCTAATTATCAAGTTCTCTCACGACGTTGACTAGGAAGAACGCCAAATTCATTTGGATTGAGAAATGTGACCAGAGTGTTGAGGAACTAAAGAGACAATTAACCACAGTCCTTGTGTTAGCATTACCAAAGTCTCACAAATCATTCGTGGTATATAGTGATGCATCAATATATGGATTAGGGTGTGCTCTAATGCAAGAAGTAAGGGTAGTGACTTCTGCGTCTAGGCAATTGAAGGATCATGAGAAGAACCACCACACTCATGATATGGAAGCAGTCGTAGCGTTTGCCTTGAAGATTTGACAACATTACTTGTATGGGAAAGCATGTGAAGTATACATGAATCATAAGATTTTGAGACATCTCATCACCCAGAAGAACCTCCACATGAGACAACAAAGATGGCTGCAAACTATAAGTGATTATCGATGCAAGATCAAGTACCACCTAGGAAAACATAGCCTAGTTGCCAATGCGCTAAGTTGAAAATATAGATATAAGGACGTAGGAGGCTATAAAGGAGTGGATTCTCTTCTTGAAGGACTGAGGCAATTGTTGGTGAAGGATTCACCACAAGAGGAAATTCTCACCGCAACTCAAGAGTTAAGAGTAAGAGACTTTAACAAACAACAGAGTCAGCAGAGAAAGGATCCGAAGTTACTAGAGATTTGGCAAAGAGTTCGAAGAGAGAAAGGACCCCTGCATTTTAGTTTGGGCGAGAACGAAACCTTATAACGTCAAGGGCAAAGAGTGGTTCTAGCTAATTTAGAACTTCTGAAAAGAATACTGGTCGAAGCTCATTCCTCGCGATATTCGATACATTCTAAAATCACGAATATGTATCGAGATCTCAATAAGGGTTTTTGGTGGGAAAGAATGAAGCAAAATTTTGCCAACTTCATCGAGAAGTGTGCCACATTTAGATGGATAAAGGCCGAGCATTAGAGACCTGCCGTAAATTTGCAACCTTTACCCATCCTAGAGTGGAAGTGGGAAGACATGGCTATGGTCTTTCTGGTTAAATTACTCTAAACCCATAGTGGTAAGAATAGGATTTGGGTAATTGTGGATAGATTGACCAAGAGTGTCAACTATTTTATCGGTTACTACAAAAAGCATGTTGAACAAGCAAATTTGGTTATATGTAAGGTAGGTAGTTAAGCTTCACAGAGTGCCTAAGACCATAGTGTTAGATTAGGACCTAAGGTTCATGTCTCATTTTTGGAAGAATTTATAGTGTGCATCATCTACAAATTGACGAACAGTTAGAAAGAACAATACAGACACTGGAGGACAAGCTAAGAGCATGCGCGTTGGACTTTAGAGACTCATGGGAAAGCCATGTCTCACTCATTGAGTTTGCCTACAACAATAGCTATCAGGCGACTATTCAAATGGCACCTTATGAGGGCTCTATATGGAAGGAAATGTAGATCACCTTTATGTTGGGGCTAAATGGGGGAAGTTAGAATGATTTAGCCAGAGATCACAACAGAGATGAGAGAGGAAGACAAATACAAGAAAGGATGGCTAGGGCTCAGAGTAGGCACAAGAGCTACGCTGATGTAAGGTATCACCCATGAAATGGGTAAAAGATTCGAGCTGAGTGGAAAACTAAGCCCAATGTATATTGGACCCTATTAGGTTTTGGATAAGGTAGGCCTAGTGGAGTATAAAGTGGTGTTACCAGAAGAATATGAATGGATCCATAATGTGTTTCACATTTCCTCGTTAAGAAAGAGTTTTGGGAACCAACAACACTCACTAATTAATCCAAATCTAGTTCCATTGCAACCAAACCTCATTTATGAGGAAAGGCCCATACGAATCATAGATTGGAAACAACAGAGACTACGGTCCAAAATCGTACCCTTGGTGAAGGTGCAATGGGGAGATACGGAAAACGAGGAGTTTACACGAAAAAGTGAGCGGGTCACGCAGGAGTTGTTTCCTTATTTATTTGAGCCGCAGTAAGTGAGCTATAATGTACTTAGTGGGGGTAGTTAAATCAATTTGAAGGCAGGAGCACATCTATAAATAAGCCTTCAGACCACCCTTTGGACTATAACACCTATTGCTCTCAAATTATAACCATGGTGCGAGAGAAAAGGATGGCACGAAAGGCAGCCGCACTGCCATAAATAATCCATCATTTCATGGAAGAATGATACCAAGCGGCAGGGCTGGAAGTAGAAAGCCAGTAAGCAGAAGAGGATCGTCGCCGAGATAAAGTAAGTTATCAGAGGGCTAGGACCCTAAAGGTGGAAATCTTGGACCATGACGACATGACCATAGAACAACGTGGGGAGAAACAAACGGTCCAAAAACGTGATGAACAATAAAAGAGCAAAGGTGGGGGTTCACCAATGTCCTGCAATGCCAAATCTAGTGGCGAAGCTAAGATATAAGAGAGCAGTACCCATGGGTGCACCAAAAGTAGTCGAGGGAGGAGACAACATGGAAGAAGTTCTCACCCTAATTGTAGATGATGAAGGTCTGTTGGTGGATCAAGGTGAGGGTATGTCTTTACCTCAGGTAGTGTAGACAGAGAACATCAAAGAATGCCCCCCCTATGAGGATCCCTTGTAATTTCATATCGAGGGATGATCCTTACTGAGTTTCGAGGACAAAATTCCTAATAAGGAGAGGAGCATGTGAGGACCTCGCCAACGCAAGGGAAGAGACCAACTTTCAAGGACAAAGGGAAGGCGAAGAATAAAGCCCTTCCTTGGCAAGGTGGAAGATAAGGCAGGCAAAGTGCAACTAGTCCAAAGAGGGCGAGCGATACTATATCAGAAAGCCTTGCTGACAAATCTCAGCATAAGGTGAACAAAGAGCTTTTTACTCGAAACCGATCAAGCAAGAAATGGTGCTAACCATACAAAGGTGAGAATGAAGAGTTGAAGAGATTGGTAGCTCGGGCAAAGGGCGAGCTACAAGCAAGAGACGAGAAATAATCAAGGACAAGACTGATAAAAGACATAAGATCTTTCAAGGATAACACGGAAATGCTCATAAGGCAGCAGTGTCATATGTAGAGGCCCATACTCCACCTGAAAGGTCATGTTTGGAGTGAGTCTACAGAAAAATGATCATGACTCTGCAGGCCATATTTTTTTAATTTAGAGATATGGTCCAGTGCCATGTGGGAGTGGCAAACCCTTATTTGGAGAAAAACTATGGACTGGACTCAAGGTAAGCCCCAGGAACGTGTGTGCCTTGTCCTAACAATTGTCTCTGCCATCCTACAAATGGATGGCTAAGATCAAAGCGCTCTCATTCAAGCATGCTAGGAGTCGGGAGTATGCTAGAAGGTGTAACACCCAGGCCTAAACCTAACCTAGGCCCACAGAGGAGCCTGACCCACCTGTAAAACATCATTGTTTTGGTAAGTGAATTTTTCTTCTATTTTCCTTTCCTTCTTTCCCCCGACGGTTTCTAAGTTTTATCCTTCCTATGTTTCTCTCCTCCCTGTCAGTTTCCTTCTCACAATTTCATCCCCTTATCATGCCACTTTGGTCTATACACTTCCAAAAATCTCTCTTCTCAGCATTTACTTCACTCTCCCATGTTCCTTTTTTTTTTTTCCTCTTCTTTACACCCAACAGGTAGATGCCTCTCTCTTCTATCTCTGTCTCAATCGTTGTCTTGCAACTCCTGCCAACTGCAACCTTTACAGTTCTCTAGTAACCCACTATGCACCCCACTCACATGCTTTTTCTCTATCACCAGTGCAAGGCATCTCAGTCGTAGTTGCATCGTGACGTCCAAACCAAGAGCCATGATAGAGCACAACCGCATATGACCACCACCTAGCACCATCGTCTACCAAACCAAATAGTTCCAACCACACCCAAATGCATGGACCATGAGCAACAACTCACCACTCTTGCACCTCTTCTGTTCTCCCCAACCTCCAGCTTCCATAAATGGCACCGTGTGCCATCGCACGTCCACCCTCCATGCACGTTCATAGCATGCATGCACCTCCCTCCTCTACTAACACCTCCAAAAGCCAACCACCGAGAGACACTGCCTTACACAACCACCTGCACCAAGAACCCAACAAGCCTATATTTTTAGCAACCGTAACAGAGCAAGCAAACACCCACAGACCAACAATTGCCATTGTCTCTAGTGTTGCACCACACCCACATGACCGTAAGCCACCAAAATCAACCCCCACATCTCACATCAGCCACCACTGTCGAGACTACACAGTATGCCTCTAGCTCTCCATGTTAATTCTCTCTAAGTCTCAGTTTTTCCCTCAAAGAGCGCGCACGCGCACACACACACACATACACTCTCTCTCTTTCATTTTCATGATCTATCGCCCTGAGTAGCCACCGCCGCTTACCCACGCTGGAAGCTCACGGTCAAATCCACAACCCACGTCGCATTACTACTCTGCCCGTAAGCCTCTCTCCTCCACTTCATCAGTTAAAACACATCTTTTGTTAAGCCTTAGATAGTAAATTACATTTATGCCCCTAATAAGGGATCTAATGTTTATTAATTATGATGATATTAGTGTGATAAAACTAAGAGAAATTAGATATTTAGAGGTTTTAGATATTTTAGAGTTTAATTACAGGATTATTTGGAGGAATTATGTGGATATTAATTATTTGGGGAGTGATGTTTTTGGGTTATGATTATAGGCTAAATGAAGTCAAGGTTATTAATCAAATATTTTGGATTTTCATTAGAAAGTGCATGTTTAATTAAATTTTGGGTTATGATTATAGGTTGAATGAAGTCTAGTTTATTTACGTATTTCGGGCTTTAATTAGAAAATGTGTGCTTAATTAAATAGTTTATACATACTATTGGAAATTTACGCAAGTAACATGACTATTTTATAGGTGACGTAAAATAGTCCAAGTATGTTTTGAGGTAAGTGGGGTTCCTATGTTAGACTTTACATAAAAAGCTATGGATTGAGGTTGATTTGTGATTGCATGTTATGTTTTAAAAAGAAATGTGAAAACAACCTCAGTTATGTATTCTGAATTATTCATAAACCTATATAAAAGAGGAAGTATTTTCTTTCATGATTAGTGTAGACATGAGTAAAATTTTAACATGTTTTTGAACTGTGCAAAAAGAGCGAATATGAAATCAAAAAATTTGTGCATGTTATGTAAAGATACTTTGAATATGAGAAGATGATATGAATATGTTCAGTACTCTGTTTTGATATGATATGACATCTGAAAAACCTTTGGCATGATATTCTGATTCTGTGTTTTATTCTGACCTTACCACGGGTGTAAAGTTGTGGCCTCTGTTATATGGTTAGTACCAATATTTCTATTTCTGAGTGCAACCACTTTGAAAATAAAGTGATTTTTCTGTGTAGTCTTTCTTGTGTGCATACTCGGGGCTCCAAGAATGAATAAGGAGAATACTCACATTCTGATACTGCCTGGTTTGGCCATCGAGGATAGCACAATCCTATTATAAGGGTTAAATATGGTCTCTATTATGATATGATGCTCCAATATGATATGATAAGATGATGATGTCCAATTATGCTACGCCAAAAGATTTTTGAATATGAACATTTTGAATTGTTGCTCTGATATTCTGATAACATGTTTTGGATCTGAATTTTGAAACCAAAATGTTTTATTATGCATTCTGTACTCTGTGAAAAGGCTCATACTTACATACTAGTATATGTTCTCTGTTTATTGAGTTGTTGATAACTCATTCCTTATCTCCAAAATATTTTTAGATATTTTAGGTGTTTCAACTGAGGATTCAGAATAGCAAGCATGAGTAAGACTATGTTAGCATAGTGGATTTAAGTACGAGAGTACTTTCCTTATTTGAGAATTTTATTCAGTAGTTTTGTTTTGCTCTGTTAACTTTGCATTTTGGAAGGTTTATTTCTATTTTGAGATCTTGTGGTGATTTAGATTAAGGATGTTTGGGAAATGAGATGGGATGAGAATTTTGTGAATAGTAGTGAGATAGTTTGAGATAAGTATTTATTGAGTTTTGGAAAATGAGAGAGAAATTTTGATAAAAAAATATTATAAAGTTAAAATATTGTTAGAATATAATTTTTATTTTGGTATTTGAAAAAGTTAAATTTTTAATTTTTATTTGAAATATTGGGAAAGTTTTAATGATTAGTTTGAAAGTGTTTTTGTGTAAATGATGTTTGGGAAGGAAATGAGGTATGATGAGATAAGATGAGTCAGGATGAAAAATGTTTCCAAACATCCCCTAATTATATTGGGGTAGTTGATTTGAAACAGTGAGTTGTATGTGTCATTAAAACTTTTGAGTTTATTTTTTATAATGGGAATTATATTAATCAAAGGTCTTACACAACGGTATCAAACCAAACAGCAGATTCAATACATTCGGGAACTAGGTCCCACCAAGTGGTGAGCCCCTATAAATTCCATGCAAAACGCGCCAAAGAGTGCGCTAGTCTATTAGCTGCCCTTCCCTTATGAGAAACAGACCATCGTGGCCATCTTCGCAGTATGCTTTTAATCTCTTAAATGATGTTGCCCTAGCTCGACATAGTGGAGTTCGGCTTCTGTAACTCTTGCACCACAAGGAGGGAGTCACTCTCGATGTGCAATTTTGGGATTCCTAGCTGCATGCAAAGTTGCAGTCCACGTAACATAGCAATTAGCTCAATCTCAAAAGGGTCGGATACCTGATGCTCTGGTTTACTAGCTGCTAGTATAATTTGATTATTCTCATCACGTAGTACCACACCAATCCCTGAACGACATAAAGTACTGAAGATGGCTCCATCTACGTTGAGTTTTAGAATCCCCGCTGGTGGAGCCACCCACTTTTGGTGTGGTGGCATACCTAGGCTGGTTTTTTGTGCAGCAAATTTATGCTCCTTAAAGAGAGATAGTGCATGTTCAATGACTTGCTGTGGGTTAACATATTGTCTGCATATAGTTGCTGGTTTCTACGGTACCACATGCTCCAAGCAATCAGAAATAGTTTCTCCAGCTCCCCTGAAATCCTTCTCTTCATGACAGTATCAAATACTTGCATGAAGTTCATTCTATTGTTGAGGTTGTTGAGAAAAGGGAATTGTTGGTCCCAACTAGAGGTTATCATATGGCAGTCATATAAAGCATGGTTCAAATCTTCCTCCCCTTCGTGACACCACTGACATATTGCTTCCAAAAGAACACATCTCTTTTTAAGATTTAGTAGGGTAGGCATGCCATTTTTGCATGTAAAGATTTTAATTCTATGGGGAACATTGAGCTTCCAAATACTTTTCCATACCTGTTTATATTCCTTAGCCGAAGAGTATTCAGCAACCTGACTGTCATTCCTCAAGGACATGAAGAAACGATACGCACTTTTAACCGTGAAGGTCCCATCCTTTTCATGTTCCCATGTCAGACAATCTGGGTCGGGCTTGGGATTTAGGAATATATTAAGGACAGCTGTAGCCTCTTGTTCAAGTAGGAGTCTTCTAACCTTCTCGACATTCCACCATTTGGTTGTCTCATCGATTAAGTTGGCCACTGTTAGATCTCTCATTTGTGATGCAGAAATTGTTACTGAGGCAAGCACTAGTTTGTGGTTTGGAAGCCAATAGTCAATCCATATCTTGATACTCTTTCCATCTCCAACTCTCCACCTGCACCCTTGTAGCAACTCTGCCTTTGCCTCCCAAATGCCCCTCCAAACATACGAAGGGTTGGAACCTAGCTGAGCCTCTTGAAAGCTAGTTGCAGGAAAATATCAGGCCTTATATATTTGATGCAGCAAAGTAGAGGTGTTTTGCATGATCCTCCATCCTTGCTTGGCTAAAAGGGCCATATTGAAGACTTGGAGATTTTTGAACCCCATCCCTCCCACTAACTTTGCTTCACACATGTGCCTCCAACTGACCCACTTTATCTTGGATTCCCTTTGCTTCTGTCCCCACCAAAAGTTGGCCATTAGACGCTCCATCTCAGTGCAAAGAATTTTTGGGAGCTTAAAACAACTCATGGTGTAAGATGGTATTGAGAGTGCCATTGCCTTGAGTAAAACTTCTTTTCCCCCTTGAGATAATAGCTTTTCCTTCCATCCTTGCAACTTGGACTACACCCTTTGTTTAATAGAAGAGAAAGCTTGATACTTACCTCTACCAACCAAAGGTGGGAGCCCCAAATACTTGTCATAGTTTTGTATGGAAGAAACCCCCCAGAAGTTCAGAATTGCCTCTTTCTAGGCAGGGGCTACATTGCGGCTAAAGACCATGGAAGTTTTTTCACGATTAATTTTCTGGCCTGAGGCACATTCATAGAGGTCTAACAGCTTAAGGATGTGCCGACACGTCTGTAGATTAGCTTTACTAAAGAGAATGCTGTCATTGGCAAATAACAGATGATTCAGGATAGGAGCCCCTCAACAAACTCTAATTCCTCCAATTTGATCCCTTATGCTTGATTGATTCAATAAATGTATGAGCCCCTCAGTGCATAACAGAAAGAGATAGGGGGAGATAGGGTCCCCTTATCTCAATCCTCGGGATGGAACTATAAGGCCTTTCAGATCACCATTTACCAGAATAGAGAAGGACACTGTCTTTACACACAACATAACCAAATGAATCCATTTTCCACTAAAACCCATTCTCTACATAACTTTTTCGATGAAGCCCCATTCTATTCTATCATAGGCCTTGCTCATGTCGAGTTTGAGTGACATAAAGCCACTTTTACCCGTTCTTTTCCTTCTCAGAAAGTGAATTAGTTCATAAGCCACCAACACATTGTCCGTGATCATTCTCCTAGGTACAAAAGCAGTTTGTGTAGGTGAAATAATAGTAGGGAGTACCTCCTTCAGTCTATTAGCCAGTTCCTTGGAGATGCGTTTATAGGGTACGTTGCAAAGGCTTATAGGCCTAAAATCATAAACCAAGACTGGATGGTGTTTCTTAGGGATCAAAGCCACAAACGTATGATTGATGGCAAGGGGAAAATATCTAGAGTTAAGAGAGTGCAGGACTACCTCGGCTACATCCTTGCCTACTACAGACCAATATTTTTGGTAGAAAATGGGGGACATACCATCAAGTCTAGGCACCTTTGTTGGGTGCATTTGTTGGAGGGCCCTTTCCACCTCTTCAATCACATAAGGTTTATCCAGTTACCACCAATGCCTTGCAAAAACTCCATATTGCCCACATTTTCTGCAGCTGTAAAAAGATCACGAAAATAATTGATGATGGTGGCATCCCTTCCATTCTCTTCTTGCCAACAACCTGTTGAGTCACAAACCCCTCTGATCCATTTCTTTTTCTTCCTCTGAGTGGCTTTGTTATGGAAAAATTTCGTGTTCTTATCCCCCTCTGCTAACCACATAGTCTTCGATCGTTGTCTCCATATGATTTCTCCTCTAGACAGACATTTTTGGACCTCCTTCCTTGCTGTTGTAATAACCATGACATGTTGGTTTAGAGGGTCTCACAAATGAGCTATTCTCAACTGTTCTTTGGCTCTATGCAGGTTCTGTTGTACATGCCCAAACCCGATCTTGTTCCATTTGGTTAGTTGTTCCCCACACAGCTGAATTTTGGTGATGATAGTATCCATTGTTTGTCCACCTTGTATACCCTTCTAGGCCTCTTTTATAACATCTTTGCAGGCCGGGGAATCCACCCACATAGCTTCAAATTTAAACCATCTCTTACGCCTGTCTCTTTGCACCTCTCCTTTTAAACTCAGTATAATTGGCATGTGATCAGAGTGGGGTATAACCCCATGAGTCACTTTTGACATAGGATAAAGTGAATGCCATTCTAGGTTAGCAAGAAATCTGTCTAACCGTTCACTTATAGTCTGACCACCTTCTCGTCTATTACACCATGTAAAGGGATTTCCACTATACCCCAGGTCATGAAGATGGCACACCTGAACCGCATTTCGAAATGCCATGATCATCCTCTCTGGTCTCTGTCTGCCCCCATGTTTCTCATTATTGCTCAAAATCTCGTTGAAATCTCCCAAAAGGAGCCACCCTGCATTCCTAGGTACCTGTAACGCTTTCAATAGAGACCAAGACTCATGTCTTCAACTAGCATCGGGTTGCCCATAGAATCCAGTTAACCACCATGTTTCCTCCATGACATCAGTCCTACCGACCTTAGCATGAATATGGGACTTTGAGTTACTTTGAATCTCCATTCTGAATTGCTGTTTCCATAGTAGTGCTAAGCCACCACTCAACCCATCACTACTAACTGCTAGGCAATTTTGAAAACCCAACTTCAACTTCAAACGGTCAAAAGCTTTAGCTGGAAGTCTTGTCTCTTGAAGAAGCAAAACCTCGGGACCTTCCTTTCTAACAAAGTCAGAAAGAGCATGAATTCCCTGTGGGTTCCCAAGCCCACGGGAATTCCAACTTATGAAACTCATGGTTCTTGGCAGGGCTGATCCACAGCCGCTGCCAAATTTGAGGTGTCATTTGAAAAGCTACCTTATAAACTACCAGAAACGTGAGCCTGTTGTATAGATATTGGATTAGGGATTTTACCTTTCTTGGCTCGATTATGCTTTGCTTTGCCTCCACTGATTTCCTCCACCATATGCTTTCTGGCTGAAAATTCCAAGTGTGGGCCAAAGGAAAGAGGTTGTTTGCCACGACCTCTTTTATGCCAGGTACCCTTAGGCTGCCTCCCACGATGTACTGCAGTAGTTGTAGGACCATTATGCGACAGACCTTCTGCTGTTGCTTCTTGTTGAGCTGCACTTTTGTGGGCGCCCCTTGAGTGTTGCCCAAGTGCAGTACTCGTGAACATGATTTTGGAAAGGCCCTCCTCCTGGTTCTTTTGCACTGGGGTACTTTCCGTAACTACAGGATGCTTTGAGGGACAAAAGGGTTCTGTCGATGTACCCTTTTCTTCTGGAAAAGTGCCCCTTGACTTTCTTTGTCAAACTCACTTTTGTACTTTCCAGGCCATCATTTCCTGCATCACCTACTCCTTCCAACCCATGCTCAGTGTCAGTATTCACAAATGCCAGACTGGCTTTAGTGGTCAACCCCACTGTGGCTTCAGCACCACGCTCTGCCGCACAATGCTGATCCTTCATTACCGATGGTGTTTCAAGGCCAAGACCACATTTGTTCGCCATCCAACTCCTCCCATGCTTCGGTTCTGCACGTAACTAGGTTCCATATTGTGGGTCAGTATCGTGCGTGGGATCACATGTATCTCCCGTGCGTGGGATCACATGTATCTCCGTCGTGGATGATGCTCCCGCATGAGAAGCAAAATCTTGGGAGGTTTTCATATTTTATAGCACTCCAGATCTTCATGCCTCGCAGTGTAATGGTACGGCCTCGTGCAAGAGGCTTCCTGAGGTCCAAGCAGACCTTGACGAGCAAGCATCTCCCCCAACCCACATCATCCTCATCAACCTCTACATCCTCAACAGACCCCATCTTACCTCCCAGTTTCTCTCCACATTGTTTATCCATACCAAATAAAGGGAGATTATGAAATTGCACCCAAAATGGCACATGGTCGAACTTCATCTCTAACAGCGGTGTAATGCAATCAAAAGGGACCAAAACCAACAAGTGTGTATCGAAAAGCCACGGCCTTTCACTTTCTACTCTTTGTTTATCTGCACGAGTTGCAAAAATAAAGACAAATAAATTGCTACCCACATCCTTCACCAAAGCTGGTTGCTCAGAAGCCAGATTTTGGCCAGAGTTGTCTCCACTATTTTCCTCCCAACCGGGCACTCGCACCACAGCTTCCCTATCAAACTTCTACTGCTTTTACTTTGGACAGATGGTGTTGAAGTACTGTCCATGTTGATGGTCATATCTTCATCCTCATTCAGACGTAGATTTCCCCACTTAGACTGCAAGTCCTCCACGAGATCCACTTGACTACTACCTCTGTTTACTTAAGCCATTGCCAGAGAGAAACGAGAGAGGAGACTGTTATCAAGACTAGATTTGATTCAAAACTTTTGAGTTTATGACTATATATTTGAGAGATGATTTTTGATAATAGAAGCTAACTCCCTGGACCTCCGAGACCGAGACATTACAGAAGGACACCTGTCGGTCCCGTCCTATAAAAGGGATTGGAAAAATGGACAAAATCTCACTTTTGAGATTATAAGTGTTTTAGCGTCTTCAGAGTCAAAGTTTTCAATGAAAGCAAGTGGGTTCAATGAGAGTGACGAGAGAAACAGCGTCAGCGCCACCATAGTATTCTAAAAACTGTTGAGGTAGGTTAGCTTCTAAGACAGTACTAGAAATGTTGGGTAATGTTGTGGGTATGTGGTAAGATTTGGCTTTGCATATTTGGTAAATTTCTCCTTTCTTTTTCGTGAAAATAATATAAATCTTTTTCATTATGTTGTGGGTATGTAGAAGATGATTCATCATTGTGCATAAAATACGTTCACAAATTTTTCATTAACAGTTTTTTCAAAGTTGTTTAACCTACTTATGATTTCTTTTGTTTGAACCACATACTTTGATGCAAAGTTAGCCCCAAAAGAGATTCTTGAGGAAGAAGAATCGAACCACCTAAGTGATTGAAATGGAGGTTTGCATCCACTAGTTGTTGTTTGCATTTTCGGAGATGTATTATTTAGTCACGCAACAAGTCATATTTGGTTTGTAGTTCTTGGATGTAAGCAATGAACAATTGGTGTTGTATAATATTATTTGGGAACTGTGACATATGGATATTAATATCATTAATGGATGAACCTTTTTCTGGTTTAGACCTCTGGTAAAATTAGCATTTAGTCTCTAACTAAAACTTTTACGTATTCTACTGCAATATACACATATGTTTTGCTTACACGTGCATTCTTTGTGAAAATTACACGCCTATTCTCAACCTAAATCCGAGGTATTGCCGGCTGGCTGGCACCTTTGGTACTATGGATCCTCGCCATATTCTTTATCGAGGAATGGGGTGCCACATTAAGCTTCTTAATATAGAATCCAAAGTGAAAATACAAGAGAAATCATTTAAGTTTGATGATCTGTATGAAAATAGGTGAAATGTTTTATCCTCTAAATTTCATTCAATGAGAAAAAAAACTTATTTAATGTCTAATTTGTAGCATGCTTAATGTGACCCAAAAACTTCTAGATTTTATATGAAATTTGATAAATTAGCTTACATACTAAAATGAAATATAGTCTTCTAAAAGATCACTTTATAGTTTTTAAGAAGAAAACAAATCCTAAATATTTCATTACAAAAGTAACAATAGATGAACATTATTGCATGAAATATTGTCATAAGAAATCTGAAACATATTAAGTTGTGTTTTTAGAATTTTATTTCTATATATTTGTAGCAAATGGTCGAGATCTAATTTTATATATAATTCGTTTTTATGATTTCTTGTAAAATTAAAATTAAGATTTGTCTTTTTTATTTTACCTAAATGTATTACACGAAAGAGAATTAAGCCCCTCAAAACAATTACTGGTTCTACCAGTGGATGGGTTTATGTCATTGTAAATAAGACAACAACTAGTTTAATTAGCTCGAGTCTGTTTCCTTCAAAATATATACTGTTAAGTTTTGCTTTGTTACGTGCATTGGAGTTCGATATATATATATTTACACACATGCATACACATACACACATATACTTGAATTATTTTTTTTCCTCTCCAAGCAAGTAAATATTTCATTAAGAAAAGGAAAATGAGATACATGAAGAGGGGGTGAGGTTTCTCAACAAAGACTCCATTACAACAACCACATCAGAAAAAAAAAAAAAAAAAAATCAGGTTTTAGGTCCAAAAACTTGGTCCCCACCCATACGCTGCAAAGAGGACACCGTCTTAAATGACGATTTTTTACATTTTGCACAATTGTGCAGACTATGATATCTAGGATTGTAAATGAATCAGTCTGTTAGATAGTCCGCTCAATACTCATCCGGTTAAACTCGAATCGAACTCGACTCGGTTCGATTACAATCCTAAATTGATACCACCATTGGAGGTAGTGGATGCTGAAAGTACATTACCGTTTGTTATCTTGAGATGGTTTTTGAAGAGACCCGTATTCCATTTCTCAGTATCATCAGTTAGGAAAAGTGAAAATATAGTAAGAAGACCAGCATCGAATTGGATGGATTGTGGCGGACAGATTTTCTTCACGCTCGCCTGTAGCGGCGCCTAGAGACCACACGCCAATGATTGTAAGATGGGGTGTGTCAAATTTAAAAGATCTTGAGGTGGCAAATCTACTGGTACGAAGCATGTAGCCGTTAAATGCATTTTAGCACGACGGTGCATGAGTATCACGTGCCTATATTTTTACCACGATTCTACTTCGTCCCCGTGGGGGTGATACGTGAGTATCAAGAAATATCTTTTTTAATTGAAATTTCTTGATGTCAAGTATTTATTTTATATTAATATTCATTAATTAATGGAAAATCAAGCACGTGCGAGAACTTTGACTCTAAACTAGTAGATAAATAAAAGGGAGGCCGCCACGTGAGAATTGAGTTTCTGAGATTGCAAACTGATATATCTTATCCAAGTAACAATGATACGTGTACACTGCTTGTTGGAGAATCAGATCCTAACCTAATCTCAAAGTCGGGCCACCTCGAACAGCAGCCAGAAAATCAATGCCACCATGCCCACAAGTAGTGGTTTAGCTTAGCCCTAGCGCTGCCAATTATTTGTTTTATAGTAGATTGAAATCCTACAACCAAGAGTTCAGTCCCTAGATAATCAATTCTCGGAGGCTACCAACCACTTCGATAAGAAAACTGCTGTAGAGAGCGAGAGGTTAGAGGAGAGAAGAAGAAAATATGGCAACACAAGCTCTGGTATCGTCATCGTCTCTGACCTCTTCGGTGGTGGCTACCAGGCAGATACTTGGACAAAGATCACTCCAATCTCCAATTGGGTCATCAAGAAAAGCTTCCTTCATTGTAAGGGCAGCGTCCACTCCACCTGTTAAGGTTTGTTAATTGTTCCCTTATTGGTCACTAGTATCTGATTAGTCTGTCTAGATCATTCTGTCCACATTTACTGCTATATATAGAGCGTCAAGTTTTGCTTATATTGTACATTTTCTGTTTCTGTACTTCGATTGTTTTGATTTCAGCAAGGAGCAGATAGGCCCTTGTGGTTTGCATCCAAGCAGAGCCTTTCTTACTTGGACGGCAGGTAATCAATGCATGCAATATCTTTTACTTCCTAGTGGTTTAGGCTGACCTGCACCAGCAGGATCGTTTTGATTCACTTTTGTTATAAAAATAATAGTAACAATAATAATAATTACAGCCTCCCGGGTGACTATGGATTCGACCCTCTAGGGCTTTCGGATCCCGAAGGTACAGGAGGGTTCATCGAGCCAAAATGGTTGGCCTACGGTGAAGTCATCAACGGACGTTATGCCATGTTGGGTGCAGTGGGAGCCATAGCACCCGAGATCTTGGGGAAGCTTGGTCTCATTCCTCCGGAAACAGCCCTCCCTTGGTTCAAAACAGGAGTAATCCCGCCAGCGGGGACATACAATTACTGGGCAGATCCTTACACATTATTTGTATTCGAGATGGCACTCATGGGATTTGCTGAGCACAGAAGATTTCAAGACTGGGCCAAGCCAGGATGTTTGGGAAAACAGTACTTCCTGGGGTTCGAGAAGTATTTGGGAGGGTCAGGTGACCCACCCTACCCTGGTGGACCCCTATTTAACCCTCTCGGCTTTGGAAAGGACGAGAAGTCGCTCAAAGACTTGAAGCTGAAAGAAGTAAAGAATGGGAGGTTGGCCATGTTGGCTATCTTGGGTTACTTTATACAAGGTCTTGTGACCGGCGTTGGGCCTTTCCAAAACCTCCTGGATCACTTGGCCGATCCTGTCAACAACAACATCTTGACTAGCCTCAAGTTCCACTAAGAGAGTTACATGTAATATTTCCTGCTCGCCCTGTTGTTTGGAACTATCTTCGTTTGCGTGTGTTTGTGTCTATGTCTTATAACATGATGTGGGTGTGTCAGTCTTGTGCTCCAGCTTGTGTAACTGTACGAATTGACATCATGAGGACTGAAAATAGACTTGTTAATTCCTCATTATCGACCATCTTAGTATATGCAAGGCTGTATATATCATTCTCGAGGACTCGTCAGCATTTGATTTGGCTGCTATGATTTTTCCTCAATATGTGCAAGCGATCCAGACAGTACTGGAGATCAGGGCAAGGGAGAAGCAGACATCACTCGACAAAAAGCAACAACGAAATATACTATAGCATTAGCATTGGTCTATGTATGTACATATGTAAAATCACTTCTTTTGCATATCCATTTTACCATTCAAGTAAAACTTTCACATTGACTTATACATATTTGAGACAAAATAATAATAAAATTTTTTTTTTATTATTATTAATTTTTTTCTAAAATCAATTTTTTTTATATATATTTTGTAATTAATATCCACTACATACATTTGATATTAATAATACAAATGTAATAATAAAATATATAATTTTTTTATATATTATATTAAAAATATAGTAAAATGAAAAATATATATATAATATATTATAATAAAAAATGAATGTGTAGGTAAAGGTTTGTTGTGTTGTTGAGGGAGGGAGGAGAGGAAAAGATTGTGAGAAGGAATGGAATAAGAGAGAAATAATGATTAAAATATGTTTTGTAGAGTGAATAGTTGCTATTTAAATTTGGATAGAAACTATTCATAGCTAGTTATATATATGCATATGCATAAGCAAATGTAGATGATTTTAAGGTCATATTATGCAAATAAGAATTTTCATTTGCATATGTATATGCATAAACCAATATAGATTCTTGCGAGTATCTAAGCACTGACCATGGGTGGTTGAAGACCACAACTAATGCATTATCAGATTTGCATCGATCAATAAGTTATTCTCCACGCCGTATCTTCTTCTTCTTCTTTTTCCCTTTGGCTCGTTTCATTCAAGTGCTGGCTGCGATCAAGAGCTTCGCCATTCATAATCAAGTTTTGCTACACAACCTCCACCACATTCCACACTCAACATTTTTTTAAATTTTTAAATTTTAAAATTAAATTTTTTTTTTAGTTTATTCTTTTTAAACTATTTCAAATTTTCTATTCATTATTCATATAATAAATATTTGATAAAAGAAAAAATTAAATTAAATTAAAAAAAATGTGATATGTGGAGGTTGTGTGAATAATAGGAGATTGTGGAGATTTTTTGTATTCATGATATCATGTTCGAGTTCCATTGAAGCTCGCCTGAATGAATTCCACTAATTAATCTCGAGGGTAAGGGTTGCACAAGCCAATAGCCACCCATCAGCATGAGATCAAAGCAACCGCAAAATTAACCTTTCAATTCCGATATAACATGAAGGAGAATACAATCACAGAAAGTCCAAACAATTACAACCTTCTACAATAACTTGATTCAACACATAATCAATGTTTTGAATACCATTTCGATAACCATTTCGATCAAGGCATTGAAACTAGATATTTCAATACCGGTATCATTTCGGAATAGTCTATATATGAATAAATTATATGTAAATTTTAAATAGTCTGGTCTAAATTGGAGGTCCAAAAGCGAGGAAGAAATGAAAAAAAGAAGAAGAAGTAAAGGCCGAAATCTGAAATATCGGCCTAATTTCTATAATATTAATCGGTTCAATCGGCAAGTATGTCAGCTGAGAACGGGAATGAAATACCTTGTATGCTGATAAATATATCTAGCATCAGAATCCAAACTAGAAGCACTGAGCCCTTTATAAAAGTCGGTGACAAGATCAATATATGCCAAGAACAAGAACGCCTCGTCCCTATGATCTAGAATTGGTGACCAACCGCGCTCCACAAGCACCGATGTCAAGGAGCGGCTTTCGAAGAGAAGATCCTAAAAATCATCGATCTTCACCTGACGCTCTAATAAAACTTTACTACCTAAGAATGTATCGACCGTACTACTAGAAGAACCTCTTTCTCCTGGTCTGGCAAGCTTTGACCTTCCCCTAGGAGGCATTTTAACCTGAAATTTAAATAATAAAATTAAAAAGATTAATTACAAAATATAATATACAAAACAATCATAAACTTATATCTTTAATGAAATAATTTAAATCTGTTTTCTAGTATCTTACGTTTGAATGATGTATCTTACGTTTCAATTTTGTATATATAAATGAAGGCGTTTGAACGCCTTCGAACACTAACATTACATTTCGAACGACTTTGGATATAGGCAGTCGAACGGTAAAGACACCATTCTCAAAAATGACTTTTGGGTTCTAATCGTTCGAACACTATAAACACTTTCGAATGGTAACTAGATCGAGCTCAACAATGGCTGAGTCGACTCAATGACCATTGAAACGAAAGGAATCGTCCCAAAATACCTTTTGAGACACTGATAGTGGGACGAGCTTGAGATGCTTTTTTCGTTCCAAAATACAAAAATCTTGTCTTTTGGGATGAAAATTTTCATCCCAAAAGACCCAAACTGTTGTAGTGGGTGGGTTATGACCCCTTATTGTATTTTTTATGTATTAGTTAAATCATTTTTATATGTAATGAATACATAAAATTAAAAATTTTGATTCATTTCATTAATTATTTCATTCATTCATTCATTTATATATTTTTGTTAGTTATTTTCTAAATAGAGAAAATAAGAAACTTTTATTGATTAATAATAAGCTCTTGTATATAATATGAAATGCCAATGCGGAAGGAGTGATTCTCACACCCCTTTTTCTAGCTTTTGTTTTTTTGTTTTGTTGTTTATTCTCGTATTGAGTTTGGTTTTGTTTTCTCTTTTCTTTAACACCTGATAGTATTTTTTTAATAAAAGAAACAAAAATTACAATAAATTACTATTGTTCTTCATTAATCTTCAACAAAAGACGTTACAAACTAAAGCATATCAAATGAACCAAAAAATACTAATTAGATGATCATGCCTAAGTGTTTAGCAGATTAGTGTCACTACATGTATTAACTGAGTCCAACTCAAATTGGTTGTCACCCTCTCCCAAATCTCTCTATAAATATCTCCATTTTGCGTGTTATTTGGAAAAAATCATAAATCTCCCAGTTCAGCACCATTATCGATTTTATGTCAAAAATTTTAGGAAGCAACACTGCAAGATAAGTAGTTTGATCATAAATTAGGATTAGCATATGTTAGCTAGTTATATATATACATATATATTATTAAAGCCAGTTCTTTTGAAACCAGTGTTTATGTACCACACATGTTATAATATTTGCAAGCACGTCATTCATCATGTTGCATTATGCATATTAAAGTTATGTATGTATTATGCATCTCATGCATTTCACGTTGCATAAAACATGTAAGCTTTCATAAGATCAGTGTAAGATAAACTTAAAACAACTAATCAGATGGCCATTCAAATGCATGATACCAATGCAGTTTCAGGATGAGCATGCAAGCCACAGACTCAAGAATGGTCCACTGTAGTACGCCAGAGTACTGCACAATTGGCTTCCTTTGCTACAACAGGGGAAGTTAGTGCACAACCTTGCACACAGGGTTAAGTGGGTTAGCCAACTAGATTAGTCAAATCAGCTAGATAAATCAAATCAGTCAGTTAATTTAGATAAATCAGTCATGCATAGCATAAGCATCAGTATGATCAGTCATGATTTTAAGTTCTCAGAGTGAAATATTTTATGAAAAACCTTATATTAAGTATGTTTATATTATGATGGGTTTCTTATTGAGTCATTGACTCATTTTTGTTTTTAGGTCAAAATATTTATGAAAGTAGACCTGCAGGATGAGACTTAGTTCAGGGGAGGTGTGACAATGACCTTAAACATGTACAAAGATTTTAAGTTATGACTTTTATGGCACAGATTTTGAGAAATTTTAATAAATTCTTCTGCGCACTCTCATTTATGATCATAGTATTTATAATTATTTTATTTATAAAATCTTTATACATGGCGCTTCCTTTAGAATAAAAGAAAATATTTTTAAATTGGAGTATATGATGGTTGACACGTAGCGTACTAAAGTGTATGCCTAAGAAACATGAAAAGCATGTGGTGAATAAGTATGTAAGTTATTTGAGGTCTAGGAAATTCCGAGGACAGGATTTTTATAAAGAGGGGAGTTTGTAGCAACCTGGCCCAAAAATTCTAAGGTAGAGATATTAATAATTTTTATTGGGCCTAAATTATATTTATTGTGCCATATTGAATAAGCTCACGAATGATAAATTATTTAAGTTGATTAGGAGTTTTAATTAGGATCAATAACTAGGTTAAATCACATTTAGTATTTATTGAACTAGTTAGACTCATTTTAGAATTTAAATATCGGCCATTAGAAGTTTATTTCAATTTAAAATGATCACTAATTGACATCCCCTAAGTAGTCTCAGTTTTGCCAATCCTATATTGAATGAATTACTAGATCATGTTTTTAAATTCAAACTCTCTTCTTAGATGATCAAGGCTGAGTGTTCACCAGATTAGTGTCAGTGTGTCACTACATGTATTAACAGAGTCCAACTCAAACTGGTTGTCACCCTCTCCCAAATCTCTTTATAAATATCTCCATTCCGCATCTTATTTGGAAAAAACCATAAACCTCCTAGTTTAGCACCATGATCAATTTTGTATCGGAAAGTTTAGGAAACAACACTACAAGGTAAGTAGCTTGATTATAAATTAGGATTAACATACGTTAGCTAGTTATACTTTGTGAGGCCCAGATGACCCTGCACGGGTTCCCAAGAAGGTGGCAGGAACACACGGCCCGAGTAAGGAGCGACACACCCACCATTTCTTTTCCAAGGAACTCTCTAACCAGGTATATATCCCCCTTCCCTTAACAAGGGGAGGGGTTCGAAGACTCATATACTTCATTTCTCACAATCCCCATAAGAAACTCACATACTAACTTTGGCATTAGAGGTATCCCCCATCACCCCGAAGCTCTCGTTTTGTCAGTTGCAGGTGAGTGAATTGGGTTCCTGTGGAGTTGCTCGAGCAGCAAAACATGACATCAACAGTGGCGCCGTCTGTGGTATCTTTTTCCTATAGTAGCTTGTCCTTCGTATGTCAGCAACCACACGTTCCCAAGCATGACCAAGAGAATAAGAACAGTTTGAAGCAATGGAAACATGGGCCAACGAGATGGGTGAAACCATACACAAACTTATGGAAGAGGTAGTAGCTCTCCACCAGAAGAATGCTGCTCTATGGAGAACCAAAGGGGAATTGGAGGGAGATGAGCCCAGCTAGCATGCTGAATCACTGCAGATCCCGGAGGCCACCTCGGTCAAAGAAGAAAGGCGCAGAATGCACTTCGAGCTCCGAGAGCTAGGGGAGAAATATGCGGAAATGGCCAAACGGATAGGCACATCATCCTCGGTGGAACAACTACTCTCCCTTTGAGCTTCAAAGTTCCGCAAGTAGATGCATACGATAGGTCCAAAGACCCCCTGGAGCACTTGGAAACTTTCAAGGCCCACATGACATTGCACAAGTTCCTAGGAGAAATCGCATACAGAGCATCCCCGCTCACATTGAAGGAGGCAAGGGCTTGGTTCGGATCCTTGTCGCCCAATACTATCGACAGCTTTGCTAAGCTTGCTCGTTTCTTCCTGACGCGGTTCATGGCGAGTCGGAAGAGGAGGTGATCGACCGACTAAAACTTGAAGTCATATCTCTCTCGTTTTAATCTGGAGCGTATGACCATGGACAACTAGGATGAGAAGATCACCTTGGCAGTCCTGCTAGGGGGTCTAGCCCCGGAACCCATCCATGACTGAGATAGCCCAGAGAAGCCCCACAACACTAGAGGAGTTTATGGACCAGGCTGACAACTTCATTAATGGTGAAGTCACCCTCAAGGCCTTGACGGATCCCTGGAGGACCTAGTTAGGGCAAGCAGACAAGAAGGTAGCAGGATAGAAAGGAGGACCGAACCGCGAGGGGGCCAAGAAGGGAGCACAAGAGGTCAAAAGAAGAGGTGAAGCATCGGCTCATGGCGGGCCCCACGTGCACATGAGCTTGGTTGTAAAAGATGAGCGCGCCCCTAGCCAGCGGAAAGAGCCATAGAGGGACAAAGAGAGCTGCAAGTATTGCGCTTACCACCTGACGGACCTTCACAGTACTGTGGACTGCTACACCCTAAAACGAATGAGGGAGGCATTGGAGGGCCTGTTGGACCAACCGTGGAACACAGCATACTGACGGGAACACCACGAGGGCGATCATCCAAGGGCCAAGCGAAGTGAGAGCCTGAGGAGACGAAGGCCAGGGAAAGAGGCTCAAGGGAGCCTGTGATGCTGAAACCCAGTGAGGCAAACAACCCGGTGGGTGAGATCCACATGATTAGGGGAGGAGGCTCTACCTTGTTGACTCGGAGGGCCCTATACAAGGACGTTTTCACAATGGGAAGGGTAGCAACCGGCACCAGGAAGCACGTTAGGGAAACAACCATAACCTCCAGGGAGAAGGATGAGGAGGGCATCCTCCACCCCCACGATGACGCGTTGGAAATTACCGTGCAAATCGCCAACTTCACTACCTTAAGAGTCCTCATCGACAAAGGCAACTTCACTTGTTGAGCCTCGTGACCAACAAAACTGAGTCCCTAGACTAGCCACGGGGTTGAGGCCGGGCCCAGAGCATCCCAAGCTCTCCCCACATGGCCGCTCGAATACAAGTCCCTAGATTTGTCGAGCCTCGTGTCCAGCAAAGCTGAGTCTCTAGACTGGCCGCGGGGTTGCCCACATGGCCACTTGGATACAAGTCCCTAGACTTGCTGAGCCTCGTGCCTAACAAAGCTGAGTCCCAAGGCTTGTGCCTAACTAAGAACCAAAGAAAAACAAAACAAAAAAGAGCAAGAAAGAACAAGGAAGTACACAAGCAAAAAAAAAAAAAACCCAATCTATATATATATGAGAGTCAGAGTTACAAGGAAGTCCCAATTACAAAAAAGAGAGGAGAAGCAACAAAGGGGCTTAGAGCCCGTACAATAACGACTACTAGGATGGAGGGGGAGCGCCCAAGAAGATTGGCGGCATCCATACCCTCCTGAGGGCCTTGAAGAACACGTAAGCATGAGGGTTTGATTCAAGAAAGGCTAGACTCAGAGTGTTGAGATTTGTTCCTAGATGCTCCCGCAAGTGGTCTCGCAACCGCTAGGGGCCCTCTTTGTAGTCAAATCCCCAAGCCGCATTTCGAAATGCCTGGGTGTTCTGGATCTAGGACCTGATCTCCTCTAAGTACCTGGCACTGGACTCCATGGCCGAGATTTAAGTGTCCTGAGCCAAGATGGTGTTCATCACATTAACTAGCTTGGCTTCAAGGCTACAAGCCAGGGCCTCACTTTGCTGCGCCCATGCCCTCTGGCGTTGAACTTCCCAAACAAGCGAGAAGTGCTTGAACAACAACTTCGAGAATCGCTTAGTGGTAGAGGCATACTCCTTGGCCATCTGATCCTTTTCTTCCTAAAGTACCAGAAGCCCCCTCTGAGCCAACTATAGTTCCTCCACACTTCTTTTGAGGTCCCTTTGGGCATCGGCATGCTCGTCCCAAAGATGGTTGCACTCCGAGGAGACCCGGAAGAGCTCCTCCTTGACCTTGGCAAACTTCTGCTTCAGCGTGGTCTTCTTCCCCTTGAGCTTCTGGCCCTTCTCCCTCAAAATCCTACGGCATTCCTTCAAGGCCTCCAAGTCTTCTATTAGCCTGTCACACTCCAGGGAGAGGACCTCGACCTCCCAATTTGCCTTGTGAATCTCTAGGCGAGTAAGGAGAGCTAGGGATCAGAGCACCCTATTTTCTTCCTCAAGCTCTCCATGCTCTTCAATGATCACACTCGCCAATTGATCCATGGCCTGCAATACGAGGAAGGGTTAGAAGAATAAAAGAAAATGATCATCGGGAAAAGCTAAGTACAAGCGGCATACCTGGGCAAAGAGAGGCCTTAGTTTCTTAGCCTCCCGCTTAATAGCCTCGGACCAAGCCCTCTCAAAGTCTTGGCCAGTGGTCTGGCTCCAGCGAGGGCCCCTTGGCCGAGCCCGACTCGCACCTCAAAAGAGTGTGCTAGGATGCCCCCTTCGGAGAGGTGAGGTAAAAGTCCACCTCTGGAACCGAGGGGGAACACATGGAAGGCGATGGGATCCGATCGTTGCTTAACTCCATGAAGAAGAGGGAGCTCGGTCCCGCCTCCTCCCTATCATCAGGCCTCGGGACTATGGAAGAGGAGGGAGCCTCTGCCCTAGCACTTTTTTAAATGAAAGGAGCAGTATCTTACCGAATGGTGGTCTCCGGGACAGAAAGAGAGACCAAGGACCCTGTTGTGGCCATTGGCAGGACAGGCAGAGCAGCCTCCCATGCAAGCATCTCCTCAAAGGAGACAAAAGACTCTTTGACCGGGGCCCCACAAGGAGCTGGTTTGATGAAGGTGTTGACGAAGGTGGCCCAAAAAGCATCTTTATCTTCCTTCTCCGAGAAGTTGAACGCCAACTGAATGGACAACGAGGCGAACGTGGAGCGTTGCACCCCCGGGAAAGAAGTTGTCCCCCAGGAAGGGGAAACTGGGATCTCTGGGAGCTTAGGCCACACATGCTGGGAACACAAGTACGATAGAACATGGTGGTTATGTGTAGATTATAGAGGACTAAACAACGTTACCATGAAGGGTAAACTTGTGGTAGAGGAGCTGATGGATGAGTTGCAAGATGCAGTTATTTTTTCTTAGCTGATTTTTAAGGTCCGGCTACCACCAAATTTGGGTCAAGCCCAATTATGTACCTAAGACTTCATTTAGGACTCATGAGGGACACTTTGAGTTCCTAATGATGTCCTTTGGGCTAAGTAACACCCCCTCCACATTCCAAAGTCTCATGAACGAGATATTTCATCCTTACTTAAGAAAATTTATACTTATTTTCTTTGAAGATATTCTTGTTTATAGTAAAATAGAAAGGAAGTATGTAAAACACCTAGAAGTTGCTTTGGAAATAATGAAACAACACAAGCTTTATGCCAAGCAGTCTAATAGCTTTAGGTATAGTGAGGTAACTATTTAGGCCACTGGATTCTGGCTGAAGGTGTAAGGGTTGATCTCGACAAGTTGAGTGTTATGATTGAGTGGTCCCTTCCTAATCCCCTAAAGGCATTAAGGGGATTTTTAGGACTAATGGGCTATTACTATAGATTCATAAGAGGATATGGGGGAATTGCATCACCCCTAACCTGAATGTTGAAGAAGGATGGGTTTCAATGGAGCAAAAAGGCTAAGGTATAATTTTACAAGTTAAAGTGCTGTGACACAACCAATGTTTTAGCTCTACCAAATTTTACTACGTCCTATGCCATTGAGTGCAATGCTTTAGGGAATGCAATAGGGTTAGTACTAATGCAGCAGGGTAGACCTATAGCTTTTTATAGCCAAGTCTTAAAAGGAAGGTCCCTATTGATGACCACCTATGATAAAGAATTGTTTCCCTCGTTTTAGCTGTACTAAAGTGGAGGCCCTATTTTCTGGGGCAAACCAACAAAGCCTTAAGTATTTCTTAGACCAGGAGGTGGGCACTCCGATGCAACAGAAGTAAATCACCAAGCTACTTGGTTATGATTTCGTTGTAGAGTACAAAAGAGGGTCTGAAATAGGTTTGTTGATGTCCTATCAAGAAATGGGAAGGAGGGGGAAGGAACTCTCATGCTGATTACATTTCCCAATGTGGAATGGGTGGAAGACTTAAGGGCAACATATGACTCGGATGAACAGTTTAAAGGCCTTCTCAAACTCTATTTAGAAGGCAAGCTGAGCCCTAATTACACCTTGAGGGAAAGGTTACTTCTATATAAGAATAGGTTGTATATTCCTCAACATGAGGAATTCAAAAACAGAATCATGGAATTGGCTCCTAGCAACCCATGGGGAAGGCATTCAGGATATGATAAATTCATCCACAGAGTAAGGATGGATTTTTAGTGGCCCTTATTGAAGAAGGATCTAAATAATCTCAACAAAGCATGTGACTTATGCTAACGGGCCAAGGCAGATAACACTCTGCCAAGTGGACTACTACAACCCCTTCTCATACATTCCCAACCATGGATTTTGTTAAACAGCTACCCAACTCTTAAGGGTTCAACAGTCTATGGGTTGTTGTTGATAGGCTAACTAAGTACAACCATTTTGTCCCTTTTAAACATCCTTACACAATGACGGTGGTGGCTGAGTTATTTCTTAAGAATATATTCAAGTTGAATGGACTCCCTTTATCAATTGTGTCCGACAGGGACAACACCTTTACAAGCCAATTAAGGCAGGAGCTTTTTTCACTTCAAGGAGTTCAAATGTCCTTTAACACTGCCTATCTTCCTTAGACTGACGGGTAAACCGAGGCAATGAATAAAACAATGGAGAATTACTTGCGTTGTTTCACTAGAGGCAAGCCCAAAGACTGGTCTCTATGGATCCTCCTGGCCGAGTGGTGGTACAATTCCACAAAAATTACTCTCTTTGAGGCTCTCTATGGCTACCCTCCACCCAGGTTACTAGACTATGTTCCAAGAATAGCTCAAGTGGAAACTGTGGAGACTATCCTACGCACTAGAGACTAGATTTCCAAGCTACTCAAACACAATTTACATAGGGCCCAAGAGCATATTAAAAATACTTAGTCTTCAAAATAAAAGAGCAAGAATTTGAGGAGGGGGAATGGGTATACCTGCAGCTCTAACTGTACTAGTAGATGTCCATGGCTCGCAGGCTCAACCTCAAGCTAGCTCAATGGTTTTTTGGTCCATTTCAAATGTCACAGAAGGTTAGGAAGGTTGCATATAGGTTGTATCTACCTTTTTCTTTGTGGATCCACCCCACATTCCACATGTCTCAGCTCAAACAAAAGATTGGTGCTAAGGTGACAACCATCCCAACCTTGTCTCTGGTCGATGAACAAGAAATCATGCACCCTGAAACCGAGCTAGGGTGGAGCTACTTGTACGAAGGCAAGGCCAAGGGCCGGACAACTCTACATGGGAGGTCTGCTCCAAGTTGAAAGAAGATTTTCCACACCTTGTGGGCAAGGTGTTTTGAAGGGAAGGGACATGTGACAAGCCGACAGTTTTGAGAAGGGGCCAAAGTGATAAAACCCTAAGTGCACGTGGAGGATCTTTTTCTCTTAGTGTTTAAGTGTTAGCTTAAGTGTTGAGTTCAGTCAATCAATGTACTTTTGAGTGGACTAGACCTCGAGATGGACTTGGGGCATTTTGAGCCTGTTTTTAATTATATTAAGTAAGCAGTGATCTTAGGTGGGTCAAGGCATATGTCCTTGGGCCTAAGTGCATGCGTCCAAGTTATTATTATTATTTTTAGTAGTTTCCATTTTCACTTGAGTCCAAGTCTGTTAGTGCGGCCCATGGCCTTTTTCATGATTGTAGGGTGTCTGACACTATATTGTATGCTAGAGAGGAAATTGGAAAGCATCTAGAATGCAATAAAATCTCTTCTATCTCGATTTCACTTTCATTCCATCAAGGATAAACCTAAGTAGACTTGCCATTCATTAGGTAATCTCTTGATTAAATCTGCTTATGCAGATATCACTTTGAATACCTCCTCTTCCGCCACAAAACCATTATCTGATTCCTCGAAAACTTTTGCTATTGTAAATTCAAGATAGGCTGAAACTTTTCATCTGGAAGATGTGCAACAATATCCTCCCCACTAGAGATATCCTAAAACAATCGCTTCATCTCCAAGAGGAATAACTCAATTGTCTCTTCCATCAAATAATGGAACAATATATTTCCTATCTATTTTTAAATTGCCCATACTCTCGCATCCTATAGGTATTCTGAGTGGCCTTTAAACATCCCCATTTTTTCTAACCAACATATTCTCTTTTATTATCAAGACCCAATTACATCCAATCAAAAAGCTAGGCCTCCAATAGGAAGAAACCCACCAATTCTAGTTGTTTGTTACTTTAACAATGGACAACATCTAGTTTTGAGAAACCAATTATTCATAATTCTCCTTGTCCACTACCTAATATTTTTGTGGCCAAAGACCGAGATTTTTGGAGGTGATGCTAACAGACCAACTAATCTATTGGGAACACAACAAGGTTTGGTCTGTTAGCATCACCTCCAAAAATCTCACCTAATCCCCACCTCCAAAAAAAGTTTTTTCCTTAACATTTTATGTGGTAACAAGAAGCACAGGTAGTACAGTAGCAACCAAATGTAGATCAGACAATGGCCCGATGATATTTTTCAAAACATGTTCCACTGTCAGCACTAACCCTAACCAAGGAAAAGCTACAATAGCTTTCAGGGTAGTCCAATAAGTAGTTTCAAGAAATTTGAGAAAAGTCATCCTTGAAGGAGACTCACAAGTAATAATCCAAGTTATAGCTCTACCTCACCTTGCCTCTAACTAGAGCATGCAATCTATAGCATGGGACACAAATTTCTTGTTACAATATTGTGAAAGTTGGACAATAACAAAAACTCATTGATCACAAAATTGATGTGCACATCAAATCAGGCCATGGGCAGCTTCAAATAATTTGAATAATTTGTATGGAAGCATTTCCCTCATCAAATCGTGCACATGGGCAAGCCTATGAGCTACCTCATTTTCCATACGATGCACATGTTAAATCTTATACTCAGCAAATGGTTCTAGCAGATACTTTGTTTCTTTTAGCAAGTTCCCGATAGTTGAAAAGGATTATGCATCTTCTTGTTGCTCCTTAACTATCAACAAACAATCACTTTCTAGAATTAGTTTTGAGAATCCCAAATGAGCACACAATTTTAAGCCTCGAAACATAGTGAGAAGCTCAATAGTTTATGGATCATGCACTTCATTCTCTACTTTGCTAGCAGCCATCACAAGGTCTCATTTCTCATCTCTAAGTACCACACCTGCACCAGCCTTATGTATGTCAAAGAACATTGCTCCATCCATATTCAGTTTGAGGTAGCCAGTTGGGAGTGGCTTCTAGCAACAAACAGTCATGGATTTTGTAGTTGGTAAAAAGTTAAACTCCTTGTGAGTTTAATGCAAAGATAATGCATAGTCAATCCCACTAATTGGATCAATAATAGTTTTTTTAGCTTGCATCTTGCTTCTTCTAAACCAAAATCCCCGAGCTATTAGGAAAACGGTTGTCAGGTCATTTATATTGACCTTCTCCAGCATATACAGTACAATAGTCATTAAGTTCATATCCCTCCAATGTGCTTCATTACAGGTATATATTTATTCCACAACTCTCGAATAGCAGGGCAAAGATTAAAGCATGTTGAGTATCTTCCATACAAGACTTGCGAAACCAACACTCATTTTCAACCTACACATTCCTTTTCCTAAGATTAGATTGAGTAGGTGACCTTCTTTACAAACTTTTCATGCAAATATCTTGATTTTATTGGGAACTTTCATCCTCCATGGGACTTTCCAAAACTGAGATTGGCTATGAACTCTGGAGCTTACCCCGTGGTTGCCTCTAAGTTGTTCTCTAAAAAATCTATAAGCACTTCGAATAATGAAATTGCCATTCTTTTCCTATGTCCATATCCATTGGTCTTCATCATGAGTTAGACAAAGGATTATCTTCAATATATCAACAGCTACAATTGGATTAAGTAGAGCTCTAACTTTGTCAACCTTCCACCACATAGTATCTCGATCAATAAGATTATCCACAGTATCTTCCTTATTATCTACCTCTATCCCACTCATTTCCATCTGTAGAGCCTGATGTCTAGGAATCCATGCATCTGTCCAGATCTTCACTAATTTCCCATCACTTACTCTCCATCTACAACTTTTTTTCTTCCTAAATTCCTCTCCAAGCATATGAGGGGTTTGTGCCCAACTTTGACTCAAAAATACTCTTCTAAACTTGGACTCACACATGTGTTCTCCACTAATCCAATGCACTATTCTCTCATTTCCTTTTTGTCCCCTCCAAAACTGTGCGATCATGCTCTCCAATTCATTGCATAATCAACTTGGTAACTTAAAGCAACTCATTGCATAGGTAGGAATAGAAAGTCACTGCTTTTATAAGTACTTCTCTTCCTCCTTGGGATAACAGTTGTTCCTTCCAACTTTGAAACTTTTGACAAACACTTTGTTTCATTTCAACAAAAGCTTTTGACTTTGATCGACCAACCATTGGGGGTAAGCCTAGATATTTTTCATACTGGTTGATACAGTTTGCACCCCCACATTGATATAATTTCTCTTTGAATTACTCATGTTACATTCCTGTTGAAGACTAGAAATTGTTCCTTTGTTTATTTTATGTCCAAATGCAAGCTCATACTGATTCAGCAAAGTTCAAATATTTCTATTTGTAGTAGCATTTGCCTTATAGAAAATAATATTATCATCTGCGAAAAGAAGATGATTTATTCAAGGTGCTCCTCTGAAAATTCTAAGACCCAACATAGTTTGACTTCTTTCAGCAGATTTATAAGCCCCTCAATGCACAACAAGAAATAGGTAAGGGGATAGAAGATCACATTGCCTCAATCCTCTACCAGAAATGATAGGACCATTTGCCACCCCATTGATTAGCATAGAAAACGAAACAGATTGAACACATCTCATAATCAAGTGGACAAGTCTACTATCAAATCCTAGCTTCTGCATTATCCTATCCAAAAAATCACATTCGATCCTATCATAGGTCTTGCTCATGTCTAATTTCAGAGACATATATCTTGTCTTCCCCATTCTTTTCTGCCTCAAATATTGTATTAACTCATATGCAACAAGGACATTATCAGTTATTAGTCTCCCAGGTACAAAAGCACATTGTGAATCAGAAATAATACAAGGGAGCACTTTTTTTTAGTCTATTTGCAATCACTTTTGAAATAAGTTTATAAGTAACATTGCATAGACTAATAGGACGATAATCAACAACCACCACAGGCATTTTTTCTTTGGAATCAGAGTTATCAGAGTATGGTTTAAATCATTAGAAAACACACCTGTATTTAGAGTTTGAAGCACAACAACAGTGACAACTTTTCCAATGATATGCTAATATTTTTTAAAAAAGATAGAAGTCATTCCATCAGGTCTAGGGGTTTTTGTAGGGTGCATTTGTTTCAATGCATATGTTACTTCTTCAGCTGTATATGCCTTTGAGAGTCTTCATTTATGCCACTGGATACTTTCCTCTCCATACCTTCCAAAAAATCCAAAGAGCCTCTCTAACCAGATGCTGTAAAAAGAGATTGGAAATATTCAACTACTAGTCTATCTTTTTGGTCTCCTTCTTGCCATTCACCCCTCTCATTTACTAGCTTCCTAATGAGATTCTTTTTCCTTCTATGGGAAGCTTTAGAATGAAAAAAATTTGAGTTCTGATCCCCTTCCTTCAACCATAGAGCATTCAACCTCTGCCTCCACATTATTTCCTCCATTTCTAGCCACATATGGACTTCTTCCCTTACAGAAATATTATCAGCAATCTCAACACAAGTTGGATCTGCTTCTTGCATCTATTTTAATCTCATTTGCTTTATTTAATTGGTGCTGTACATTTCCAAAGGTATTTTTGTTCCAACTATCTACTTTCTCACTACATTGTATCATCTTCATTACCTCCCCCATATTACTCGTAATTGACCCATCCTTCTAGGATTCTTCAATTATCTGTGCACATCTTTCTTCTCCCACCCACATGGCTTCAAATCTAAAGGGTTTCTTCCTTCTCTCATACATAAACCCACCATCAGTAGTTATCCATAGTGGTAAGTGATCAGAGTAAGCAGCAATACCATGAGTAACTACTGCTTATGGAAAACTTTGGCACCAATGGTAGTTTGCCATTAACCTATCTAGTCTCTCACTGATACTATTTGTGCCTTCTCTCCTATTACACCACGTATATTTAGGGCCTCTAAAACCCAAATCCATTAAAGCACACTCAGTTAACACCTCTCTAAAATCAAGCATCTATTTTTTAGGTTTAGGTCTGTCTCCCCATTTCTCTAATTGATCTAAAACTTCATTAAAGTCCCCAAAAATCAACAATGCTTTCTCATCCGTTTGTGACAAAGATCGAATTAAACCCCAAGTTTGCATTCTATAGGCAGTATCTGGATGTCCATAAACATCCTTGAAATAGCAATCTTTTGAATTATTAGCATCATCTTGAATAAAAGCATCAATATGGAATTTAGAAAAAATTATCAAGGATAAGTTAATATCTTTCTTCCACAATAACGCAACACCCCCACTTCTACCATCACAATCTACCAAAAGGCAACTGACAAAACCAATACGATACTTACAGAATTCCATAGCTTGTGCCCTCAATTTAGTTTCTTGAAGGAACAAGATGTCAGGAGCTTTTTTCTTGACAATGTCTCGAAGTGTACGAATTCCATGTAGGTTCCCAAGCCCACATGAATTCCAGTTTAGAATTTTTATGGCTTCCAGCGGGGCTGTGACCCAGTCTCTGCCGATATCTTAGGTTGTTTTTCCACAATCTGAATATGTTTCATCCTTAATGTCAAGGTCCGTTTCGAAAATCTTCCCCCACAATCTCATCGCTTCTCTTCTTCCTCTTCGCATCTTCAAAGTGAGGGTCTTCATTCTAGGTTTTTGGGAGTTCATTTCTTTGTTTTCTCTTCCATCTTGGACGGCCCAATACACTTGCATTATGGATCAACCTTGCAATTGGGATTTCCTCTTGATTCGTATCTTGTCCTGGGCTTTCCATATCTTGGCCCAAGCCCATTGAGTTATTAGGCAAAAGGCTTGTGGGAATCTACTCTCGTAACTGCAACTCCAGATTTCCCGCTAGTCATCTTCTCCTATTATTTCTGGGATTTGAGTGGGAAATTTACCATCTAAATTATCGGTTCCGGATTTGGTGCCTTCCAGTTTCTCCTCAATTTCACAACAATTATCCGATGTTGCCATGATTTCTGCCTGAACTGGCACCTTCCCTGTTTCACTTGTCGGAATGGGCATCGGAAATGTTCTCCGATCAGCAACTTGCTGCTTTGTTCGTTTTTCCTAGCCCCTTCTGCCGGTGCCGCCAGTACCACCAGCACGTAGCCATTGTCCATAAGGGAAAACATCAGTCGCATATGATTCCTACACAATCCTCCATTCCCCACAATCGTGATGACCATGCCCCAATTTCTCACAATAGCAACAAAAATTTGGTAACCGTTCATAGGTAAAGCGAACCCAGCATGGATCTGTGGAACCAATGCTAATTTTTTTTCCTTCTCGGCAGAGGCTTTGATGTATCAATACATACTCGAACACACATAAACTCTCCCCAAGTCATTTCTCCTTTCTCATGGTCAACTTCTACTCTCCCGGGAGCACTACCAATTAAATTGCCAATATACTTCTTTCTAGCCATAAGCGACAGGTCATGAATTCTTACCCAGAATAGAGCTTCAGTCAAATGAATCTGATGAACTTGTTGTATCCTGTCAAAATCTTTAACCAGCACCAACTGCATATCAAAAGACCAAGGTCCCTCCCGTTTCACCCTCTCCTTATCCCTGATATCTTCAAATTCAACCAGTATTAAGACTGATACCAAATATTGGAATTTTATGGTCTTTCACCGGACGCCAAATTTTCTTCATGGTTTGTTTGAAAGCTTCCCTATTATAGTGCCGGTCAGTCTGCAGCTTCATTATCAAACACTTTTCGCCTCGAAGAATTGCATCTTACAGCATATTCATCTCCACTTGGATTTCCTCCTGTTCTTCCTTAGTCGGAGAAAGTTTCTCACAGAGCCTCTCTAGCTCTTCCTTCATTGTGTACTAATTCACTGCAAAGAGAAGCTCAAAACTCTGTTAATATTCTTAAGATTTGGCTATGAAAACTCATGTACGTGGACAGGAAGAAGGCCTCTACCATGGAGAGGATCCAGAGAGGAGAAAAAGTCAAATTGGAGAAGGTATCCTGGTTCAATTTAGAGAAGTGTATTTGACTACTTAATATCTTAAATTATTAAACTTTTTTTTGTTAATATGTAATTTTATTTTATGAAAATCTTAATTTTCTTATATCTTATTGATTTGGATATTAATCATCAAATATTTTATAATGAATTCAATTGTAATTGTAATTGATTTACATAATTATCCATGTATTATATATGAAATTATATTAATTAGGTTAAAAAACAAATATAAAGATCAATTCAACTATTTTAAAAAAAAATTCAACTATTTTATATGGAACAGGTTAAACAGATCCATTTACATAAAATGGGTTAAACGGATCGTGGGTCATGTCCCGATTAACTTAATAAAAGTTAATTATTAAACTAGTTATGCAGGTAGTGTCGTGTCACTCACTATTTATATGGATCGTGTTAATATTTTAGAGTTTTAACCCGTTTAATTAAATAAGTAGTATTTAGAGTTTTGACTCATATGGTCTAATACTCTTAACTTAATTCGAGACACGATCACAAATACGTATTACCACCACTACTTGCCCTCACATGGCAAGGTCCCCTTTTCGCACCCATCCCTCGGCCCCGTCTCGCATATGTGGGTGACTCTGTCCGGTTGTCCGGCTGCCAAGCGTGAGAAGTGATATTTAGGCTTTTTTGGTTTATAATATGAATTAATCTTTGCATCAGTCTACACACCACACCATAATTTTTTTTTTATTTGTTTCTCTTATTAAATGTGTATTATATGGATGATGAATAAAAAAATATAAATGTTTCAAGAAGACTAGAATAAAAAAAATTGAAAAAAAATTAAAAAATAATTTAGTATGTGGTGTGTAGACTTATGCATAGCAATGCTCTTATAATATTGCTACCAGACATGTGAGTACTCTACCCGCCCCGCTTGCTTTATTATTTAATATAACTATCTACATTCCCGCCCGATAATACGGCGAATTGCCCAACAGATCTAATCAATGGGATCTTTACCACGCAACCCCATCGTAATTCATGGGATTCTCAACCCCGTAGCTTAAATAAGTCTAACTTATAGGCTCCTACGGCAAACTTGTAGGTCAGCCGATAAACAAATGCGCTGAACACAAATTAATGATGGCATGGCTAATTCAGACGAAGCACATGTAACCTATCTTAACATTGACCATTCTAGAAAGCCGAAAAGATATTTACATATGATTTTTTATACAATAAAGCAGGAACGGAAACTATCAGCTTCTAGTCTAGTAGACTCTAGCTACTCCATAACCATCTTCTCAAGTAACAGAGGACGCCAACGTATTGGAACTCTTTTCAGTTTCCTACGCTGGTCAACTTCCTTTCCCTTGTTGGATCTGCTGAAGAAGAGCAGCTGCCAGCTGTAATGTTGCTTGCAGTCGTTTCTGTGGATCCGCTTCTGCTTCTTTCTGTGTATTACTGTTCTGAAGCAGCTGATTTCCCTGGACCCCTTGAACCATGCGAGAAACTGCAGACACATTTGATGTCCGCTGTTGTTGCTGCTGCAACTGTTGAACTTGACCAAACTGAGATGTCGAAAGCTCAGAACTCACCTGATTATTCTGTAGAACATATTTCTGGGATATTCTTAAAGAGTTTTCAGAATCATTCGTTCTGTTTGTTGACCTAAACTCATCACCCACAGATATATGTGATGTGCTCCCCGACTGCCTCTGCTGTCCAAGAAGAGATGATGCCAACTGCTCTAGTTGATCTGGTTGCAGGGCTGCCACAGAAAGAGAAGCTGAAGTATGCGTTTCCTGAAGAAATGACTTGCCATTTCCGGATAATGAAATACCAGAAATTCCACCTTTATAATGACTAGACCTTGTTTCTTGCCCTGTGTTTGGCACGAATGAATGGTGCTCCTGAACAACAGGAACAGCACAATTGGACACTTGTGATGGTACATCTCTAGGACCAGACATTGAATTCTGCAGATGATGGGATGAGAAATTCTGACCAGACATAGGATTTCCCTGATGTAGTTGATAGTCATGCCTGTTTTCATTGTAAGAGTCAGATACGCCATTGAGAGCATGAGCAGAACCTGAAAATGATCCAACTGGAGCTGATGTAACCACATTCCCTGAAATAGATGCATTTGGAACTCCTAATTTACCCAAATCTTGGAAAGATGTTAATGGATGAATAGGTAGCGAGGCTGTTGATGGCTTTGTATATGGTGAATCACTGTTGATGGGCAATGAAATGGTATTTTTCTTCTCATTTTGAAGATGAAGAGACCCAAAATTGGAACCAGGATGCTCTAACCTCAAAACAACACCAGAGATGCTCAGCTTCCCAGGTACTTTCAGTACTTTCTCTGAGAAGTCTGATGGGGGTACAAGAAACAAGGTAGTTTTTTCATCCAACTTGGCAACTGCTGCTCGCTGTTTTTCTCCAAGATAATGCATTAATTCATTGTAGAATCCCATATCAGCATCACTTTCAGGTACAAAGAAGACAACCCAAGCTTTAGCTGCCTGATAGTAATGCTTTGAAAGCATGTCTAGACCAGTCCTTGCAGTGCAGTCTAAGAATTCAGGCCTGCATCATAATATTATTGTGACGGTGAGTCTAGTGGGAGTCCGTGTGAAAAAGGAGAAAAAATGTGCTGCTGTACACCGCACTAAGGGAATGCTTGGGGAATGAAATGAGATAAGAATTTTGCGAATAGTAATAAGATGTTTGTGTATTGCAGTAAAATAGTTTGAGTTAAATATTTATTAGGTTTTGAAAAAAAGAGAGAGAAAAAGTTGAATAAAAAATATTATAAAATTAAAATATTATTAGAATATTATTTTTTAATATAATTTTTATTTTGAGACTTGAAAAAGTTGAATTATTTTTTGTTTTTTGTTTTTTATTTGAAAGGGAAAGTTGTAATGATTAGTTTGAAAAAATTGTAATGATTAGTTTGAAAATGTTTGTGTTTGAATGATATTTAGAAAGGAAATGAGATGAGATAGGATGTGATGAAAAACTTTTCCAAACATCCCCTAAAGTTCTCCAGTCTAAAAACTACTAACTTGCATGCTGTTAACCCCATAGGATTGCAACATTCCATTCTGTAGACATCATCTGAAACAAATTCATTAATATCCAGATATTTTGAAATCTTTATCATCCATAAATTATATAGAAAAAAGTCTCTAAATTCAGTAGATTGGGCCAAATAAGGAAATTAATTTAAATACGGTCTTTTTTAATTGATTAAAATACAGCTCAAATTCAGACAAACAGTTGAGAATTCAATGAAACCTACTTATAAAAACTAAAAATAAAAGAATTCAATGAAACCTGAAAAACTAATAAATAAAATTCAGTTCGACCAGTAAGTTTTTTCCTTTTTCTTTTTTAATCCATAACTAAGATGGTACCTCAAAATGTAATTAAAAACTCACTTATGGTGGAGGAAAGTTGTGATTGCAACTAAATAGAACCTAGGAAAGACCTAATTTTTCCAAGATGAGAACACTCGGGGTGAAGTAAAACAAAAGTATAAGAAATAAAACATTGCACCAAAACAAAGACAGCAAAGAATAACAGATGATGCAACATTATGAGAAAAACTATTTAGCTTGGTAGGCCAGACTTTTCCAAAGCGTAAGCACCAATGAGTTACTTTGGCAGATGAGAAATAGAAGGGAAAGTAGAAGATGGAACACAGTCAGTTAATTATGATACTATTGTATGATACATGCACCAGTATGTAATGCAGCTACAAACATGAAAAAGCCATTATAGGAATTAAACACTCAGATGCCCTGTAGGACAGATTTCCATGGGGCACCGCCAAAATGCACCTTGGATGAACAGAGTCTTACAGCCAAAAGAATAAGAAGAAAATATCAAGTAATGCATTCTCTAAGATAATATTAAATTTGAGCATCTAAGTAACTACAGACAGAAGAAGAAGTAAGAGGGAAGTAATTAACTAGCCGATGTCAAAGCCGCAAGTAACAGGCAACAGGAAGCCCTTTTCACATTCCTAGTGTTGTTTAAAACTTATCACAATAACTAATTCCGAAATCTCCAATTATGAACTTTATTTATTACTTACAACATGATGTCCAGGACTTTTCCCACAGGAAAGCAGCGAGCACGACATACAGGTGTTCCTCCCTTCGCAATTGTCCCTTCCCATTTCCATTCATTCAAAGAAGACTGATCCGATTCCGGCTTGAATCTTGTTTTCTCAATAGGCTTTGATGGTAGAGAACCAGAACCCACTTGGAAACTATCATAAGATTCTCCCCAGTGATCACTCCTTTCTCCATGAGGTACAGCTACATTTGTGTGATCAGGGGTCTG
Source organism: Pterocarya stenoptera (assembly GCA_003123785.1). NCBI lineage: Eukaryota > Viridiplantae > Streptophyta > Magnoliopsida > Fagales > Juglandaceae > Pterocarya > Pterocarya stenoptera. Next base: position 172,802 of record QEOT01124274.1, on the reverse strand, counting down.
TTTATTCACATGAAATACAGCCTCAAAGTTTTTATTGAAGACCTCATGTCGAGGAAAATAAGAGAATACCTTTGGCAACCTATGTTTCTCTTGTTTAAGATCAGAAAAAGGATGCTCTGGAAGGTCTTTCTCAGGTGGAAAGGGGCCGGTCTTCAATTTCTTGGCTCCATGAAAGAGATTAACATCTTCTGATAAGTCCCATGGATCCTCAGGATAATCAGATAACAGAGCACGCCCCTCTCTTGTAGAACTATCACGATGTTCATAAATATCATGTGGTGGTCCTAAATCAGACCCAACATCTCCGAACCTTGCCAGTTCACATGCATTATTTCCACCCATCCATGAAGTACGCTTCCTGTTAAAACCATGGGCATCAGAATCTCCAGCATCCAAATCAGGAAGGAACTGAGATCTTATGCCAAGATCTCCAGATAAGCTCCCAAAACTCCTATCCTGCCAAAGGTTCCCAGAATATCCCAGGTGAATGTCTGACTTGGAATGTGGGGAAGGGGGGACATTCATTGAGCTCCTTGCACCATTGGATGAGCCAGTTTCACTCTTCGCAAAACAAATATGTACACGAGGATTTCCAAACAATTTTCCCTGAAGAATTTCTTTTGCCCTGAAAGCTGACACTACACTCCTGAATCGAACAAAGGCATAGCTGCGACCAGGAAATGCAGTAATCTTCTCAATCTCCCCAAAAGGTGAAAAGGCCTTCCTTAAGATCATTTCATCCACCTTCAACAAGGCTGGAAACCCTATCCATAACACCGAACTTGGCTCTACGCTTTTGTCGCTCATATTGAACTTTTCAGGATGAAAAGGATCAGGACTAGCATGTCGTGCTCTAAACTCCCTTTGGGAGAAAGGAGATCCTCTCGATGCTGAATGCTCATCTTGATGCTGAGAGTAATCTTCATCACGTAATGGTGTTGATGGCTTATCCTGTGATTAAAAATCTTATCAAGTTCAAGTGCAAAACCAACCTGTATTTCAGGCAGTGGAGTTGGCTTTATGCTTCAGCACACATTGAAAGGAGACCAAAAAATTGCCACTAAGCTTCATAGAACTGATGGTTTAAAAACAAAGGAATTGGCACTGGGCCTCAAGTATGTGAAGTATGAAAATTGAAATGTCTAGTAAATTTTGTATAACGCAACTGTGCAAGTAACAATTATTATCAGAAGATATTCTGGACAGCTGGCAAGGTAACCATCACAACCTTCTTTACCATGAAAAATGATGGATTCTAAAGGATGGCAAAAGAACACACACACACACAGCAAAAAGTCCTAGCAACGTTTTTTTTTTTTTTTTTGCCAAGTACCAAAAAATCCTAGCAACTAAGTAATAAGATAAGTTTGTCAACTGTCTCACCAGTATTTTATGCATACAACATGATCCACCGTTGTTTTCTCTTTTAATAAGTCTCTGCTTCTAAGCACCCAAATTACTAAGGACTATTTCTGCATATACACGAAACACCAAACCCTCATGTTTTTGTTTTATTAGATGTCAGATATCCTGATGCAATATTACAATATCAAGCCCAAGAATGCCATACGACCACTCAAATACAGTCAATGTTAATTTAAAGAACTACATCGACAACAAGAGACATTTTTTACCAGTTATAAGATCGACAAAAAGTCTAGCCTGTGTAAACCACCAATGAAAAGGTAAAACAATGATTGAAACAAAACAATTCAGACGAATTCAGTAACGCCCATAAACAAACTAAAAAGAAACAAACAAACTAAAGAGGCACTGAAGGGAACAATTAAGCACCCTTTTGGCATTGTCAATACGAGCATCCTCCTCATTTAATGAAGGAACCGTCTTCAGGACAAAGTTTTGCCTGTTTGTTCCCCTGGAGTGGATAGAATAATTTAACATCTACTTCATATACTTGAGCCACTAATGGAAAAGTAAATGAGGACTGAAGGAAGATAACTGGTGATGTACACGACAAGTACATCAGCAATGATACTTTCATCCCTTCTATTTTTGATGAGTACTTTCACCCCTTCTTAAAGAAAATTTAGTAAGGGCTGAAGGAATTTTCACTTTGCAAACAAGCAATACACTCTCTTGGTAAACAAACCGTGATCAGAACTATGGTTTTCCTTGATTCCCCTTTGAAAGGGTGAACAAAGAAATTATCTCCTTGGTTGGCAATGAATTCGTTTATTATTTTGTTTTTGTAAAACACATGCACACACAAAACACTGCAACATGAAAAAGAGAGATGGAGAAACTCCGAAACTCAAATTGACACCAAGCTCATGCAATTAAAAAGAACCGCTTAATCTTCCTACTTCCTCTACAATGGACTCACAAATTTTTAATTTCAAAATTAGTGGAAACCTTTTTATGAATGAAAGTTGAGAAAAAATCTGCTACCCTACCATGAATAACATATAACTAACGGATTGAAAAATCAGCTGCAGTGTGGAGTGGTGGCATTCTAAACATTTCTCATTTATTGTTTGCAGATAACACACTGATTTTTTGTGGGGCAGATTGAAAACCTATTCAGTCACTGAGGGCACTTCCCTTATGCTTTGAAGCTGTCTCAGGCTTAAAAGTTAACTTAGCAAAATCTGAATTGGCCCCAGTCGGACATGCCAACAAGATACAGAGTTTGGCTGGCAATTTGGGCTGCAAAGCATCCTCCCTGCCCATGAAGTATCTGGGCCTTCCCTTGGGTGCCTCTTTCAAGGCTAAGGCCATTTGGGATGATGTTATTGAGAAGATGGAGCGCAAGTTGGCAGGTTGAAAGAGGTTGTACTTGTCGAAAGGTGCGTAGATTACCTTAATCAAGAACAGTCTCTAACCTGCCCACATACTTTGTCCTTGTTCCCTCCAACAGCTGTAGTGGCTAATCATATTGAGACGCTTCAATGAGACTTCAAGTGGAGTGGATTATGGGAGGAATTCAAACTTCACCTCGTTAACTTGAACAAGGCTTGTTCACCAATCTCAGATGGCGGCCTAGGGGTTTGAAGTTTTCGGGCCTTCAACCAAGCTCTTCTAGGGAAGTGGTTGTGGGGCAATCACCGAGAGAGGGAGGCACTGTGAAAGCAATGATAGATTCCAAGTATGATGGAGCATGGGGGGATGGTGTTCGAATGAGGTACACAGAGCATACAGTGTGAGGTTGTGGAAGAACAATAGAAGTGGATGGGGGTTATTCTACTGATACAAGGTTCACGGTGGGTAGAGGTTCCAGGATCAGATTTTGGCATGATGTATTGTGTGGATAACGGGCCCTCAAGACACCTTTCCTGCAGTCGATAGGATTGCACAAGATCGGGAGGCATCTGTGGCAGAGGCATTGAGTATCTCAAGTGGTTCTCCACAATGGAATGTCAATTTCCTCAGGGTGGCTCAGAAATGGAAAGTTGGGGTTTTATTCTAGTTCTTCAACGTACTGTGTTCCATGGAAGTAAGAGAATAGGAGAGAAATAAGATGCTTTGGATTCCCTCTAGGAAGAGGAAATTCAGATTATGTTCATTCTATGAGGCCATCTCTAGACATGATGACAACCCTTTTCCTTGATAGAGTATTTGGAGGACTATGACGCCACTCAAGGCGGCTTTCTTTGTATGGACAGCTTCATTGAGAAAGATCCTGACCATGGGCAATCCAAGGAAATATGGAATTATACCAATTAATTGGTGTTGCATATGTAAGAAGAATGAAGAGACAGTGGGTCACATGCTACTTCATTGTGAGGTTGCCAGGACCTTGTGGGACGATGTCTTTAGTAGAGTTAAGATAGCATGGATTATGCTTGGGAGCATGGTCAATCTCTTTGCTAGCTGGAAAAGTGTATACGGCATCTCAGAGATTGCCGGAGTTTGAGGATGGTTCCCACATGCATTATGTGGTGCATTCGGAGGGACAGGAATGACTGAAACTTTGAAGAGACGGAGCACTCCATGGACAATCTCAAAAGCTGCTTCTTCAACACTTTATTTTATGGGCAATTGCTATAGATTTCAATGGTTTAGCTTCCACGATTTCCTTGTATCATTTCTAGCTCTTGGTTTTCTCTTGTATACATCCTATGTATTTGGGCTACGCCTATTTTCCTCAATAATATCAATTATATTTTTACCAATTAAAAGCATTGCTTCAAAATGTTCACCAATAGGCACTGAATGTAATTTAAAGACATACACAAGCACCAAATCCCAATAATTTCTCCAAGCACCAACAAAGGTACCTCAATATCATTTTCAACAAGATTGCACAGCATCCAGCAACAATTTCTAACCACCTACGAAATATGAATACAAAAGCAGAAGAGGAAAATGGGCAAACAAAATGTCTTGACATATAATTGAAACAAGACAAAGATGATCAATTAGACACGAAAATAGCCATGCAAGACCACAAAAGAATGTTCTGCCAGTTCCAATAAATGGAAAAATAAGTTCAATTTAATCAAGTCAAACGAGTTTTTTTGTACAATAAGCAACTGACTACACGTGCAGACTTGAAATTCCAAAATGGCTCACATGAAGAAAATCATTATGTTACCCATGAAAGCTTGTTACCTCGGAGGAAAAGCAAGTTCGGAAAGCAGCATTGTCAAACCAAAGATTTTTCCATAATGAAAATTCTTGACTTCATCTTATATTAATATAGGGAAGGAAATAAGATATGGAGATGGGTGATAAACATCTAACTGCTTGAGCAGTCTATCTATTCATTGTAACTAAAGGCCCACAAGTAGCAGGATCCCGCATTTGCATCAACAGGATTATGTCACTAAAGCATTTAATTCCTAATATTCAGATTACAAATAACATTGAAGCAGAATTTGGTTCCCAATACCCACATTTATGAATTTTGGCTATTTGTTTTGAATCTTGAATAGGAGAGAAGAATAACTTGGGATATCTTTCCCTTTTTTGACAATTAATAACTTAGGATGTCAACTGCAGTAGGATATCCTCCCACCATCGGAAATGCACTTGGACTCCATTGATCCATGACCACAGATTTACATTAAGCAGCACCAATGCTGCTTTTAAACCAACCCATATCTTCCTACACTTTTAAGAATTGTCAATTAATTCAACAAATTCCAGTGGTCGTGATTCAGGTCAATAGTAGAGATTATGTCCCTAAGGTTTATATCAAATATGGATTATGGGATAAAGCTGTGCAAACTGCCTATTACATGCCCCTTTACTTCTATAACCCATCAAACTTATCACAGGCTTCTCAATATACATAAGCACAAGACCATATGAGCATCTAAAAATGAGATCATTCAAATCGAGTTATGTGATAGACTAGATTGAGTATAAGATATATAGAAAGGTGATGAATATGATCCTATGTTGCTTGGAAGAGAGAAGTTTTCACAATTTATAACGATTTCAAAAAACTCCAATTGTAATCTTAACCAATCCATTCGGAGTATATGCCCAAAAGTGGCTTGAGCCTTCCTTGAGTTGCAACAAATAATATCAAAGCCAATCTCAATCAAAAGTGTAGGACTTGAGCTATGCCACTTATGATGAAATAGCCAAAAGAGGACGTTAGGGATTTATGAGGAGACTGTGATACCCCAGATTGAGAACAAGAAGTATAGAAAGGTGGTGAATAAGGTCCCATATTTTTTGGGAGGGACGAATTCTTACTCTTTATAATAATTTCAATGGTCTTCTATTGTAACCTTGACCAGTCAATTCGGAGTACAGGCCCAGATGTGGCTTGGGTCTTCCTTTAGTTGTTTCAAGCTATCAATTCAACCAATAATTTGACATCACACAATGTACTGGGTTCTTTAGTTCTAACTTCCTGGCATCACAAAGAACAACCATATAACTTATTTCTGCTGCAAATAAAATGTGGTCTGTAGCATGAAAAGTGAATTTTTTTTATTTGGCACCGAGTGTCCAAGAACAACATCCCGACTAATCTTGGGGGTGCACAAGTCCTCAGCAAGAAGTTTCCCACAAGTACACCTCACCTAATTCAAGGGGAAAATCCCCCAATCCAATGGCCCCTTAGACCTTGGAGGGAGCATACCACCAAAACCAAGGTCTTTGCCACTTGAGCCAACCCCTAGGGGTTTTGGCATGAAAAGTGAATTATATGCAGTATGTCAAAAGGACAAGAACCATTAGGAGTTCAGATTCTATAAAAAGTTTATTGACATCACAACAAACTTGTGTGTGTGTTTGATAGGTCATAGTTGAGTAAAGGAAACCAATCAGTCAGTTGGGGCAGTACCTTGGAGCGCTTTTCACATCCTGCAGAAACTCCCTTTTAGCTCAGCCATAGGGAATCATTGCTACTTAATCAAATCCTTTGAAGCCTAAATTTTCACAATTTCCACAGTTGTAACATTTTTGTTGCATTTTATTAGTATACAAGTTCTGTCTACAAAACATAAATAGTACCCAAAAATAAATAAGANGGGGGGGGGGGGGGGGGGATCTGTTAAGTTTTTTACTAAAACTTGCACCCTCTAAGCTGCTGCTTTTGTGCTTCATGAAATACTCGAACACTTAATAACTGCTTGGATGCCTAGAGTATCTCAAAATTTTCTGAATAGTACTGAAATGATTTGAGTGAAGATGTTTTATTCAATTTTGGAAAAGGAGAGAGAAGAAGTTGAATAAAAATATTTTTTAAAATAAGTATTGTATTAGAGTTTGCAAAAGTGAATAGATAAAGTTAAAAAAATTGTTTCAATATTATTTTTTAATATTATTTTTGTTTTGAAGTTTGTGAAAGTTATATTGATTTTTGTGTTTGGGTAATGATTAGGTAATGATTAGATGCAAAAGTTAAAATTTTGAAATTGAAAAGTGTTTTGTGTTTGAGTGATGTTTGGGAATGAAGTTATGAGAAACTTTTAGAATTCTCATGTTTGCCAAACAAGCCCTAAATCCAAGGGCTGCAAACCACATGTCAAAACATCTGCATTCCTTTCACTGGCTGTTTTTATATTGTTTACAAAAAGATTTTGTTTGAAGGCGATTCCACATTTTCATTTAGTCTCAATATTCTGACTACGGTATATTCAAGAAAATACAGTCAATTCTTTGTGTGGTGTATATAAAATTATTGCCAAAGTTCTCCCAAACAGATTTTAAAATCGGATTTGACAGAGGTGATTTCCAGCTCCCAAATTGCCTTTGTCAAAGGTAGGCAAGAATTTCTAATGAATGTCTTGATAGAAGATTGAGATCAGATGAGTGATAAGTAATTTGTAAACAAGAACTATTTTTTTATATAAGTAATGAAATTTATTAATCCACATAATTAGGCATAGCCCAAGTACACGGAGTATACAAGAGAAAACACCTAATTACAAGCTAGAAGCCTGAAAGAGCAGCATAGAAATCATAAAAACTAGTCTCATCCAATACAATAGCCAATGCCGAAAGTAACAACGTATGGAAAAAAAATCTCTAATCCCTCCCAACGAACGTTCTCTATTTTTAGAACATCGTCCATTCCTCTCATTCCATATACACCACTTAAGACATCATGGCACCATCTTCCAAACAGCCGCAATTTGAAGATTACCCCAAATTCCCTCCAACAAGCCAATAGGATCCACCACCCTCCAAGGCATCACCCAGGCAATAACAAGCCTATCAAAAATCTCATCCCACAGAACCTTTACCACTTCACAATAGAGAAGAAGGTGGTCCACCAATTCACCATTCCTTTTGCACATAAAGCACCAATCTATTAAAAGTATACCATGCTTTCTCCAATTATTTATAGTCAGGATTTTCCCATGAGATGCCAAACAACCAAAAAACGCAACCTTGAGGGTACTTTGCTTCTCCAAATGCACTTCCAAGGAAAAGCATTAGATGATTGGTTCAACATAACCTTGTACAATGAACTAACCGAAAAGTTCTTATTCCCAGGATGAATCCAAATCAATCTATCCACCCCACCGTTCTCCATATTCAGGGCATACAACATGCTGAAAAAATCTGAGATATCCCCCATCTCCCAATCCTGTACAGCTCTAACAAACCTCACATTCCACTGTAAAGAGCCATTGGAGTTTTGCATATTGTCTGCCACAAAAGCACCTTGATCCAATGCAATCCTAAAATGGCTTATGATCATGCAGATTCCAATTATATTCGTGAAGTGGTGGAGCATTGTCCACTGCATTCGTCATTGCACTTCTAGGTATTGGTGAATCGTACTACCCCGAGGTTCTTTCGTAGTACTCAAAGACTATGATAGGGGAACCCTACCGTAGTACTCAAAGTATATTTCCTATGTACTTGGGTTATGCCTAATTATGTGGATTTATAAATTTTCTTACTTATCAAAACAAAAAGAATAAGAGAACCCTAATCCCTATGCTTTTTGTTATTGTTATGATAGCTTGGAGTGGGATGATCTCTGCAACAGGGTATATGGGCAGCCTGTCAAGTTTTTCCACTGGTGTCAAGGATGAAGTAAGGGTTGGTATGTCTCATCTTTTGTTTGCAAACAATCTCTAGGGGTCATCGGATTGGGAGATTTTTCCCATTGAATTACCCAAGGCGCACTTGGAAGAAACTCATTGCTAAGGGTTTGTGCACCAAGGTTTGAATTTCGTTTCGTACTGACCGGTACGGCCGAAATATGCCGTACCGGCTGGGTAGCCAGTACAAAAAAAGATATAGTTTCGTACCGATCAAAATTTCGGCCATATCGGCCCGTACCGGTTGATATACAGATTTCGGCCTTTACTTTTTCTTTTTCTTTTTTTCATTTCTTCAAACTGCAAGTTCATTTTTGAACTCTCAATTCAGACCAGACTATTTATAATTTATATATAGTTATATATAATTTATTCATATATAAACTATTATTTTGGAATATAATTTGTATATATATTTATATATCTAATTTATTCATATATAGACTATTCTGAAACGGTACCGATACCGAAATATCTCGTTTCAATGCCTCAACCAAAACGGTTACCGAAACGGTATTCAAAACATTGCCCACGCAAATAATTTCTAGTTGACCATGTTCCCAGAAAAAAGATACTTTCGAGAAACTACGAGCACGACTAAAGTGGCTATACATACAAATCCATTTACAGATCTATATGCTTCAATTGGAACTGGAAGTTCCAACAAGCGGCTAGTATACCACCATAATTAAACTACCTTTTCTTTTTATTTTTCGGATAGCATTTATGTTGGCTTCGTAGGGAGGCTCGCATAGTTTGTTACATCAGCTCCAAAAGGATAAGTTGTGTTGGAATTGAGAAAGTTCCGTGGAGTTCATAATTGCATAAAAGGAGTAAAAGTAATGGTTGCGGCGTGTCGAGGCACTTCTTCGATGGTCCCTGTCTGCCCCGTTTATGAGCCCCTTTCCGATTCCCTCAACCAATCTCATGAGAAGCAAGCCCAGCAGGCCCTGCCTTAACTTGACCCCAGACAGCCAGCCCTCACCAGGTTGCTGGCACTGCTAAATGCTCCGCCATGAAGCAAGCTCTCCCGAATACGACAGATGCGGAAGTGGCTAAAGAAGTCGGACGAATAAAGTAGTTGGGCAACTGTATGCATGAGGGTACATTATTAGTATTCTGGGAATTGGCAATATTGAGAGAGAGGAAGAAAAGGATGCTGCTAGTGTGATATATATCCTCAGTTTTGAGGTTTCAACCTCTCCCATTTCCTATCTTGCTCTTCCATTATGAGCTCCCTACAAAGCCAAATATGTTTGGGACAATGCCGTTGAGAAGACAAAACGATGCTTCTCTAGTTGGAAATCGTTGTCCTTGCTGAGGGGTGGTAGAATTCCGTTCATGAAGAGCATGCTATTCAACTTTCCAGCCTATTATGTCTGACTCCACTCCTTGTAGGAGTTTCCAGTTGTCTAGAGATTTTTCTTTTTTTTTAATAAGTAAGAAGGTATTTTATTGATACAAAAATAGGCATAACCCAAATACACAAAAAGTATACATGTGATTACACCTAGTTAGGAACTAGAAATGGTTACAAGGAAATCATGGAAGCTGAAACCATTTATGTCTATAACAATAGCCCACATAAATAAAGTTTTCCAAAAAGAAAACTCTTAAAACACTTCCAAGAAGTGCTCACGATCCTCGAAATTTCAGTCATTTCTTTCACTCTAGATGCACCAAAGTAGACAAATGGGAGCTATCTTCCAGACAATTGCAATTTGTGGTATCCCAGTGAGCCCTCTCCAACTAGCTAGTAAATCACCCACCGTCCCCAACATAACCCCTTGCTAATCCCACTTTGCTGAAAAAGTAATTTTATATGGCCCTTGCAAACTCACAATGTAGAAGTAAATGATCCACCATTTCACCACTATTTCTGCACATACAACACCAGTCAATGAGGATAAGCCCACATTTCCTTAAGATTGTCAATGGCCAGAATTTTCCCTAGGGATGCTGTCCAAACAAAAAAAGCAGCCTTAGGAGGCGCTTTACTCCGCCAAATGCTCTTCCAAGGAAAGTGATTACTAGCTTGAGAAGTGAGAGCCTCATAGAAAGAGTGTACAGAAAATTTTCCTTCGCTGGAAGGTAGCCACACCAACTTATCCACCACCATATCAACAGGTCCAATGGTGTATAGCAAGTTAAAGAACTCAACAAGGACACCTACATCCCAATCATGAGCCTCCCTAATGAAACTGACATTCCACTACTATGAACCATTAGTAATTTCCCTCAAGACAGCCACCAAAGCATCTTGTTCCCATGCAATTCTGAAAATAGAGGGGTAAGCATCCTTAAGAGCCGTATCTCCAACCTAAACATCATGCCAAAAACTGATTCTATTGCCATCCCCCATACACAACCTAGTGGGGCTAGAGAAAGACCTCCAACCTTTCTGGATATGCTTCCATAGCCCCACTCCATATGCCCCCTTGACTTCATTAGAGCACCAACCCATCCTTATACTCCCATACTTAGTATCAGTCAGCACCTTCCATAATGCTTCCCTATTATAATTATATCTCCACAGCCCTTTTCCAAGAAGAGCCTTATTTTTTTTATAAGTAATAATATTATATATATATATCAATAGGAGTAACCAAGTACACTAGACGTATACAAGAAAAACACCTAGCCCATACAAGAAAGCCCATAATGACCCAAAAGCCCATGAAAACCTCCCCAAAATATACCAAACCTGAATTTGAAAACTATCATTACACCTCCCCGACCCCATCCCCTAGATTCCTTAAAACTAATCCTCAACCCGAACATCACAAAGCCCTCCGTTTAGCCTTCCCTCGACTTGAGCTATCTCCCTTACCATCGTAGTTGATTGCCCATGAAAGATTCTTTAACTCCCTGCAATCGAGGCGAGCCACGCGCTTGAAACCAAATCTAAGTTTAACCCCTTAGCATCCCAAGAAGAGCCTTATTGAAGACCTTCAAATTGCTAACCCCCAACCTGCCACCCCTCATTTGAGAGCACACCTTGTCCCACCCAACTAAGTGAAACTTAAACTCGTCGCCAAGTCCACTCCACAAAAAATCTCATTGGAGCTTCTCAATCCAAAAGGCAGCACTAGCTGGGAGAGGAAATAATGACAATAAATATGTGGGAAGGTTTGAGAGGGTCCTCTTTATTAAGGTAATCCGACCCCCTTTAAACAAATACAACATTTTTCACCCAGCCAACCTTCACTCTATCTTCTCTAACATCTCATCCCAAATAGTCTTGGCTTTGGATGATGCTCCCAGCAGAAGGCCAAGATACTTCATAGGCAACGAAGAAACCACACAGCCTAATATGTTGGCCAGCCCCCTAACATTGTGCTTCTTGATAACTGATTGGTCATAAGAAACAAAGCCATCCATGGTCAGGGCCTGATGGCATTGTTCCTCCTATGTGAGTTGGCGAACCGGTGAAAAAACTTTGTGCATTTATCCCCCTTCCTAAGCCACAATGCCCTTGACTTTTGCCTCCAAGAAATCTCCTCCATTAGAATCGCCCTTTCTAACTCTGAAATGACTTGGCTTTTGCGGGTGTTCTCTACTTCTACACACTCCAATCCTTGTAACTCTTGTAGTAAGGTCTTCTTTTGGAGTTCTACATTGCCAAATACTTGCTCATTCCATGACTTCAAATTCTTCTTCAAAACTTTCAATTTACTTGCCAAAATAACGCTCGGAGTGCCCTATATCTGGTATGAACTCTACCATTGTCTAATCAATTTCACAATCCATCAATTTTTAACCATATGTTCTCAAATTTAAAGTATCTTCGTCCCCCTTGGATGCCTCCACAATCCAACAATATAGGAAAGTGATCTGAACATATCTGTGGTAATCGTTTCTAGCATAAATCTGGAAAATGCATCTCCCCAGGATGGGGATATAAGAGACCTGTCTAATCTAGACCAGGTATGATTGTTAGACCATGTAGATGTACCCCTAACAAGAGGGATGTCCATAAGATCCATCTCGAATATGAAATCAGAGAATTCAACCATTGCATGGTTTTGACGTCCCTCCCCGATCTCTCACTCGGGAACCTTGTCACATTGAAATCCCCACCGATGCACCATGGGACATCCCACCAAGTACACAATCCTGCAAGTTCTTCCCATAATAACTGTCGCTATCCAAATTTGGACCATAAACCCCAACAAAGGCCAACAAAAAACCGTCTTAAGAATTTTTAAACAACACCCCACCAAGTATTCCCCTACAAACTTATCGAGATCCTCACCATCCCTTTATCCCACATTACCAAGACCCCACCCGACACCCTATTCGAAGCTAAATATGACCAGCCTATGTACCGACAGCCCCAAATACCTCTAGATAATACTTGTGATAAACTTCAATTTAGCCTCCATCAAACAAATGATGTCTACCTTCCATTGTCTCAACAAATTTTTTATTCAGAGGCGTTTATCTATCTCATTCAACCCCCTAACATTCCAAATAAGAAGTTTGGGCTTCATCTATCAATAGCTGCAGCCCTCCCTTTGTTCCTACCTCGGTTTCCACTCCCCTCCTTTCCTTCATAATTAATAGACCAAGATAGCCTTCTCAATTCTCTATTTCTTTTAGACCCCATACCTTGGTGGTAGTGACCTGCCTCAATTGTTGTTAGGAGTGCCTTGAATTGATCTTCAAAACCCGCACAAGAGATCCCTACACAATTTTGAATTTACTCCACCTTTTGAATGACCCAATCTGAGGATGAACAAGGAGGAACAATCCCCAGCTTCCTTATCTTCCATATTATCAAGATGGTAGGGAAACATCTCTGGAACGGGTGTGGAAGCTGATTGGGATCTAGCTTCCTCACACTATTGTAACTCCTCACCCATGTTAGGCCCAAATAGAACCAATGTTCCTTCTACTTCACCCATTAATGCTGCACTCTTAGAAACGACATAACAGATTGTCTCAATTGCTAGGTCTTTTCTAGCGCCGAAATAGTAATTTGTACTATGTTGTGGTCAATCTCCTACACAGAACTCTCTGGCAACCCTTTCTGTCATATCCCCACTCGCTTCTAACCTTCCAGAAACACTGCTACCCTCACATCTACTAAACACTGAGGTGAGGTTTGGATAGTGAGTTGAGATGAAAGTTAAAAGTTAAATAAAATATTGTTAGAATATTATTTTTTAATATTATTATTGTTTTGGAATTTGAAAAAGTTGAATTATTTTTTATATTTTATGTGAGAATTTAGGAAAGTTATAATAATTAGATGAGATGAGATGAGTTGAATTGAGATCAACTCTCAATCCAAACGGGGCTTGAGGCGTAATCTCTGTGTCCAGCATCAAAGAGGTCAACCTCGCAATCGTGGTGACAGAAGGCAACCCAGAGGTCACTAGCGAATTGATCCATGACATCCCACAGAGCATCGGCCCTCCCAGTAGTTCGCCGTGCCTAGCCCTCTGTATTTATTTCTCAATCAATATCGAAGCAAGGTTTCTGGCACATATGTCGCTAGGAACTACCCCAGACCATGTGGGCAGAGGAGTCAGCGACACCCTTGGCCATTGTGCTAGTGTCGTCACGGGCCCAGATGTGGAGGTAGATTCCACTTTGAAATGGGTATTTTGTTGGGCCTAAATGGGTGTAAGCCCAGTTTGTTTCCCCCTAAACCACCTCGTCTAGAGAAGATAAAATGAAATTTTTTTTGGAGAGGAATGAGGACAAAGCCTAAATTCCATCTAGTGGAGTGGTCCAATGTGTGTTCATCAATTGTACAAGGTGGTTTAGGGTGACAAATTCAGTTATGTTCAACCAAACTTTCTTGTGAAGGTGACTATGGCATTATGCTTATGAAAGAGAGAGCCTTTGTACTGGTGGAGATAAAGTATGGGAGTTTGGATGGAGGCTGGTGTTCTTATGAGGTTATGGATCTATTGGTGGTTGGTCTTTGGATGAACATTAGAAGGGGGTTGGATGGATTTTACCCACTTTACTAGATTTGTGGTAGTGACGGGTCCAAAATATGTTTCTAGCATAATGTGCAGTGTAAAAATCAATCCTTGAAAGGTACTTTCCCAAACAAATTCAGCATTGCACGTGTTACGGATGCTTATGGAGAGGAACATTGTCAACTATTGCATAATTTCTTTCAATGGTGTGTTAATTTTGTTAGAGAAGCTAATGACTTTTTTTTTTATGAGTAAAAATATTATATATATATATATATCAATAGGAGGAACCAAGTACACTGGATGTATACAAGAAAATCCCTAACCCATACTAGAGGGCTCCTATTGCCCCAAAAGCCCACGAAAAACTACCCAACATACATCAAGCCCGAGATAGAAGCTAATGACTAGGAAGTGGATATCATTAGATCCTTTTTTAACCCAAGGAAAGCCATCTTTGTCCTATTCAAGATAGATTGGGTGTAGTGACTAATGAAGGTCCAAGCCACAACTAGTCTTATACTCCAAAAAGACTAGTCAATATTATAATTGGAACCTTTTGGAATCATCATAAAAGGCAAGAATCTCTCTCTCCCAAGTAATGTGGGATTCCCATCACCACCTACCTATACTCAATACGGGGTATTACAATCTTCGTCCATTAAATATTTGGCATATTCGGTAGGCCATTCTATCATAAATGGCATGGGAAATAATTATTGAAATAATAATAAGGCCTGGTCTCTCCGTACACATGTGAAAAGTTCCGTTAAACAGTGCAAGCAGTTTTTGAATTTCTATGACGTCGACGCTCCAGTCCTCAGCCGTCGCCGGCGTGTGACTTCTCACCGCCGGCACATAAAGTATCGACGGGCCCCGGAGACCTTGTCGGGGGTAGTCTGACGACGGTCAACCCTCCGGCGACCTGAGCTTTTAGTAAGATCTGAGTTCCCTTGGCTTCGATCTCGTGGAATCCGAGCATCCTCCGTCACAGACAACGCCGGTGCTTCCAAATACGACCACCAGACGTCGGTTTTCCTCCGGCGACACTGTTTATGGCATTTTCTGTTTCTGTCTTTATCGCTACCCCATTTTAGGCAGGTTGGTTTGGGTTGAGGGTGGTTTGGCTCTATGTTGTGGTGTTTCGGTGGTGGTTTGGTTTCTGTTGTGGGGTTTCTGTAGTGGTTTAGTCTCTTGGCAGTTTGATTGGGTTTCTCATTCTTTGTTTGGGTTGCTGTGGAGATCTGTCGCTGGTCTGCGAAGGAGAACCCTAAATACCCAGACCCGCCGCCAAGGTGGGAAGTTAGAATCACTTGTTGAGGGGTAGTTATTAAGATGGGTGTTATGAGGGAGCTGGTGATTGAATCAAAGATCTTCACTATAGTGAGGGAAGGTGATTTTATTCGTATCATCGAAAGAGGTAGAAAGTTCAAGCAAGAGTTATTGCTTGGTTTGGGCACTGCACAATGGCTTGAGAGAGTCTTGAAGGATAGTGCGAAAGGAGAAAGAATGGATTTTTATGCTTCTACGAGGGAAGGGTATCGGAGTTTCATTGCTCAACGATGCTCGAATATCCGAGGTAGATTCTTGGAGGTGGCAGTGTACGGTGATGGAAACCGTCGTAGTTTTATTATTATTCCTGAAGAGGAGGGGGGAAGGGGATGGAGTAGAATGAGGGAGGTGTTGAGGGAGGTGTCTGTGGTAGACAGAAGCAGAAATGGAGGTGGTGGCGACGTACAGAGGAGGAAAGGGGGGGAAAAGGAGTACGGGAAATCTTACAAAGATGTTCTTTCAACGACGGGGGTTACTGGGTTGTCGAATGTGGGGCTGGAAGGCGAGGGCCTGAGGGAGACGGACAACGAGCCATGCGTGGATCTCACTGGGAGAGAGAAATAGCCAGTGACGTGCGAGAAGTGCTCTGCATGGTGAGGGAGTTGCAGGAGCAGTTGGGGCAAATGCAGGGGGAGGTTGAAAAGGTGATGAGATTTGTCGGGGTTCTTAAAGAAAGGGATGAAACGGTGTGTCGTGGGAAGGATAATCTGAGGGGTAGGATGGGCCCTAATGGGCCGAAAATGCCACAGACTCTTGGGAAGGACCATCGGGCCGGGGCTGGGCCTAAGCCCAAGCCCAGGAAGGAATGGAGGGCTCGGGTAGGTTTTGTGGGTGTAGGAGGAAGGGTTTTACAGCAGGAGGCGTCGTCGAGCCATCATCTGAAGGAGGGGGACGAGCCAGAGACTTCCACACGACGATATCAGAAAAAGCCGACGAAGGTGGCAGAAATATCGGAGGTAGGTTTGAGTCGGCAGGAGATAGAGAAATCGCCGAGTCCAGAGGTAATCCCTAGACCCTCATCTCCGATGGAGGCTGGGGTAGGGGACGAGGGTCTGGGGAGTACTCCCGAGGTGCACAGAGATGGAGTTCTAGTGGAAGAGGGCGAAGGGGATGCGGACAGTGAAGATTTGCAGAAGCTGCTCACATTATCAAGTGATAATCCTAGTGAACCCTCAGAGTCTAATATAGGGGATTTTGGCTATCTCGAAGAAGGTGGAGTGGAGGAACAACAGGTTTTTTCATTGCACCCTACTCCTTTACAGTGTATGTTTCCAGATCAGTCAAGTGTATCAGGTTGGGTGTTAAACATGGTGAAGGACATTCAAGATATAGTGGGTTTGAAGTGCGAAGGCTATGAGGAGCAGTTTATGGCATTACTTACAGCCATTGAAGTGGGACATCAACAACAAAGGAAAATTGGAACCAAGAAACAGAGGGAACTCAAGAGACTGACCTGGTCCATGGCTGAAAGCAGCTCCAATAGGGATAGGACAAAGGGAAAGGGGCTGGCCTATTCTAAATGAAACCAAAAATAATATCGTGGAATGTCCGTGGACTAAACGAGGCTAGCAAGCGCTTGCAAGTTAGAAACTTGATACGAGGGTGGAAGGCGGACATTGTTTGCTTACAGGAGACGAAGTTGAAAGTCATAGATAGATATATTGTTAGAAGTTTATGGAATTGTTCACATGTGGATTGGATTTTTTTGGCAGCTAATGGGGCTTCGGGTGGTGTGTTGGTGATGTGGGACCAACGAGTGGTGGAAAAAAGGGAAGAGTTTATTGGGTCTTTTTCGGTAGCATGTTCCTTCAAGAGTGTATCAGATGGTTTTTTATGGGCCTTTGCAGGTGTTTACGGACCTAATTCAGACAATGAGCGGAGTGTTTTGTGGGATGAATTAGCTGGGGTGCACAGTTGGTGGGACCTTCCTTGGTGTATTGGCGGAGACTTTAATGTAACAAGATTTCCCAGTGAGTGCTTCGGCAATAGAAGACTGCGCCCAGCAATGACAGATTTCTCGGAATGCATTTTTGATTTGAATTTAATAGACTTACCGATGGCGGGGGGATTATGTACATGGGCCAATAATCAGACGTGGTCTCGGTTAGATAGGTTCCTAATCTCCCCGGAGTGGGAGAATCATTTCCCAGAAGTTTGGCAAAAGAGATTGGAGCGCCTATGTTCGGACCATTGGCCTATCATTCTAGATTGTGGTGGGATTCAAAGAAGACGCGGGTATTTTAAGTTCGAAAATATGTGGCTGAAAACGGAAGGCTTTGTGGATAGGGTCAGACAGTGGTGGTCATCTTATCAGATCCAAGGAACTCCCAGTTTTATGTTTGCAGGTAAATTGAAAGCTCTAAAAAAAGACTTAAAGCTTTGGAACCGGCAGTCATTTGGGGATATTGGGGAACAAAAGAAAGGTAAGACAAGGGAGATTCAGGAGTTGGAAAGGGTACAAGAGTCAAGGGCCTTAACCCCGGAGGAATTAGCATTAAAGCTAGTGCTGGTTACAGATATAGAGAGAATCATTTTATTAGAAGAGATTTCGTGGCGGCAAAAATCGAGAGCTTTATGGCTGAAGGAAGGCGACAGATGTACTAAGTTTTTCCATAGGGTAGCTAATTCTCATAGGAGATCAAATAATATTGAGTCTTTGAAGATTGATGGGGTAGAATGTAAGGATGTGCAGGAGATTAATGAACATATAGTCGGTTTTTTTGATCATTTACTTACAGAGAAGGAGATTTGGCGGCCTAAGCCCGATGGGCTAGTTTTTGACTCCATTGATCTTTTGGATGCTAGTCGTGTGGAGAGACCTTTTGAGGAGGTTGAGGTTTTTGATGTGGTGAGGAAAATGGCTAAAGATAAGGCTCCAGGTCCCGATGGGTTTTCTATGGGGTTCTTTCAAGCATGTTGGGATGTTATTAAGGATGATCTCATGAAGGTGTTCCAAGAATTTCATTCGGCTGGAAATTTTGAGAAAAGCTTAAATACCACTTTTCTAGCTTTGATACCGAAGTCGGTTGGGGCTTCGGAGATTATGGAGTATAGACCCATTAGCCTCATAAATGGGGTATACAAAATCCTTTCTAAAGTTCTTGCAAATCGTCTTAGCGAGGTAGTGGGTAAGATAATCTCAAAGCCCCAAAATGCTTTTGTAAAGGAGAGACAGATTTTAGATGCGGTTCTTATTGCAAATGAAGTTCTAGACAGTAGACTGAAAGATGGCACTGCAGGGGTTTTATGCAAGTTAGACATGGAGAAGGCATATGACCATGTTAACTGGGACTTCTTAATTGATCTCTTGGGGAGGTGTGGCTTTGGGGAGAGATGGAGATCATGGATCCGATGGTGTATATCCACGGTGAAATTTTCAATCCTAATTAATGGAAGCCCAGTAGGTTTCTTTCACAGCACACGAGGCCTCAGACAAGGAGATCCGTTGTCCCCACTACTCTTTGTTATTGTAATGGAAGCTTTGAGCAGAATGACTTCAGCTTTGGTTGCTAATGGGCGCGTGACTGGATTCCCGATTGGAACCCCGGGTGGGGGATTTATTAATATTTCACATTTATTGTTTGCAGATGATACTCTCTTCTTCTGTGAGGAAGACCACAATCAATTGCGAGTTTTAAAGGCCCTTTTACTTTGTTTTGAAGCAGCTTCTGGTCTGAAAGTAAACTTGGAAAAATCAGAGATGGTGCCTATAGGAGGGGTGCAACGTATAAGACAGTTGGCCAATATTCTAGGGTGTAAGTTAGCCTCTTTTCCTATGAATTATCTTGGTCTTCCGTTGGGGGCCGTTTCGAGAATGGCTTCTTTATGGGATCCAGTGATTGAGAAAGTAGAACGTCGATTGGCAGGTTGGAAGAGAATGTATTTGTCAAAAGGAGGAAGGATTACCCTAATCAAGAGTACATTATCTAACTTGCCAACTTATTTCCTATCCTTATTTCCTATTCCAGCAAGTGTAGCACTTCGCATTGAGAAAATACAACGAGATTTCTTGTGGGGAGGAATAGGTGAGGAGTTTAAATTCCATTTAGTTAGGTGGGAAAAGGTATGTTGTTCTCTCTCTAATGGTGGTTTGGGCATTAGAAGTTTGAGAATTTTTAATCGGGCTTTACTTGGTAAATGGCTCTGGAGATACCATAAAGAATCAGACGCTTTATGGAAGTTGGTGATTGAGAGTAAATATGGTGGAGAATGGGGAGGTTGGTGTTCCAAAGAAGTGAGAGAGGCACATGGAGTGAGTTTGTGGAAAAACATAAGAAAAGGATGGGGGGTTTTCTCTCAACATATAAAATTTTGTTTAGGGGATGGGGCAAGGATAAAATTCTGGTTAGATACTTGGTGTGGTAACGATGCCTTAAAGGATCAATTTCCAGCTCTATTCAGGGTAGCAAGTGCCAAAGATGTTTCAGTTGAGGAAGTTATGGTGATAACGGGAGAACAGATCCAGTGGAATATCAACTTTAATCGGGCGGCTCATGACTGGGAATTGGACAGTTTTACAGCTTTATTCAGCCTTTTGTATTCAGTCAATCTGAGTAACCAGCGTGCTGATTTTTTGTGGTGGAATGCTACTGGGAAAGGAAAGTTCTCGGTTCGCTCGTTTTATAAAGTTTTGAAACAAGAGTCTACAGTTAGTTTTCCATGGAAAAGGATTTGGAGAAATAAGGCTCCACTTAAAGCATCTTTTTTTGTATGGACCGCCTCATTGGGCAAGATCCTCACAACAGATAATTTGAGGCGAAGGAGGGTGATAATTGCAGATTGGTGTTGTATGTGTAGGAGCGAGGGTGAATCAGTTGACCATCTTCTACTACATTGTGAGGTAGCCCGAGGGATATGGAATGAGGTTTTTAGTAGGCTAGATTTGGGCTGGGTAATGCCTGCAACAGTAGAGGCGACATTGGCTAGCTGGACAAATTTGAGAGGTAATCAACAGATCAAGGCGGTATGGAAGATGCTTCCTATTTGCATCATGTGGTGTGTGTGGCGGGAGCGTAATGACCGGACGTTCGAGGATAAAGAGAGATCGATGGAGGAACTTAAAGCTTTCTTTTTTAGTACTCTTTGTACTTGGACCAATGCTGTTATTTTTAATGGCCAAGATTTCCAAGATTTCCTTGTATCGTTGGTCCCTACTTAGGTTAGGGCTTTGTCTGTACTGAACTTGGCTTTTGCCTATTCTTTATTAATATACTTTTACTTATCAAAAAATAAATAAATGGCATGGCTTAAACCCCACACTTCTTGTTTAGATTTTCTCCAATAACTTTTGTAACGATCCAAGGAAGACTCAAGCCACATTTAGATTTAGGCCTATAATGTAAAATGACTAGTCATTGCTACAATTAGAACCTCTTAGAATCATTATAAAAGGCAAGGACTTTTCCCCCCAAAACAACGTAGGATTCCATACTCGCTATAGAATATTAAATTGGGTTATGCCATCTCGACCAGTGGATCTTCCAACATGTTGGAAAGGACAGTTCAGTAGTCATCAAGGTGCATTATTTTGGACAATAACCCATTGTATGATGGGACATATTTGGTGAGAGAGGATTGAGCATAGCTTTAAAGATTGTGAGAATTGATTATTGGACCTCAAGTCTTTCTTTCTTAACACAGTGGGTCAATGGATTGTGCTACACAACAGTATTGCTTTTCCCGCTTCTACTTTTCAGGATTTCCTATATTTATTTCCTTTTACACTTTAGTGTATCTCTTGTATGCTTCTTCTGGACTAAGATGACACCCTTTTTTATTAAATAAAACTTATCTTAACAATTCCTAATGAGTTCCAAAACTCTCATAAAACATATGAAAATGGTAGAAAAGAACTTCTCCTTCCCCCACCTTGACAAGTCCCATTAAAGAAAACTAATTATTCAGCAGCTACTCAAACATCAAACCGAAAGAATAAACACATTATCTAACCTTTTCTCCCCCAATAAGAAATAACCTAAGGGAATTGAAAATTATAGAGAGAGTAATCTACAGATACCATGTAGCCCAGCAGGAAGCTTGCTAATAAGAGTTCCCAATGCTATTTCCATGAGGTACATTTTAGATGCTGCAGCAAAATCATCAGATGCAATAGGCCATTACAAACACGCATATAGGTCACTCCCTCCCACAATTCCCAAATATAACACCATACATTCACGAAAAATGTGCATAATGCACTACTCAGCAGCAAAATTGAAGCAACAGAACCTTTTGAGCTGTTTCTTCCATGGATACGTGAATCCATACCTTTTTCAATTCAGGCACAATTGAATTAAATTTTTAAAACGAAAGATAATTCCAACATATAAAAAAAAAGGCATGAAAGGTTTTTAAACTGGGACAGAAATCTTATGAGTGGCAAACAACAATTTTGTTAAAGCATTAAGACCTGCAGGATTCTCTCACTTGTTGATCATTAGTGGTAAAGGTAGTGCACTTCCATCATATCAGTTCCCCGAGGCAATTATTTGGGACTCTGGTAGATAAGTTTCTTCCAGACAAGATGCTTTTTCTTTTGAATCAGGAACTTTAGTGAAGTGCTCAAGGTTTATATATGAAAAGAGAGATCAGTCTGCTCAAGCTATTTTTTATGCTGAATGGTGAACACCCTTTATTTCAACTCATATGAGCTTATTGTTTAACTTTCAGCATGTGTCAAAGAACAAATGCTCCAAGGCTACCTCACAATTGCAATTTATTAAATTATGATAGTAATTAAGGATGGAAATCATTTAGTTATTTAACACGTGAAGCACCCATATCTTTCTCATACAATCTTCTACTCTTACTAAGAATTGCTACCGATGGATATGAAGCCCGAATTTCTTACATCTCATATTACATCCGACTTGATTGCATTTTGCACTCCTTTTTTTTTTACCTTATCTTTTGATATAAAAAAAATATATCTAGATTTGAATTTGTTTAAATGAGCACATCAAATAAATATTTCATCAGTAGACCCAGTACAGGCTGCAGACTTATCATGACCCAGTAAAACGTAAGAATTTTATTAATATTAATAAAAGACTAGGAGAAGCCCGACAAACCAGTAAACTTCATGTGACCACTACCACAATTGGCAGATTAATATGAACATGCTTTAAGGAAATTAACCCTAGTGTAGTATATAATCATGATCCTATGGCCTCTCACACTCTGTAAGTCTTTTGGATATGTTAATGCGCATAGAGATTTGCAATCCAAATTGAAATTCATGACGTGGAACCACAGAATATGGCTGGTTAACAAATGTAAAGACCTTGTTTCATCCAGTAATTCAAGCTTTACTGAACCAAGAGGATATTTCAGACGACTGTATTGTGGAAAATGTGGGCATATCAAAAGGTAGAAAGAAATACCAATTGAAGATACATTGGACTTGTGCT
This sequence comes from Pterocarya stenoptera, assembly GCA_003123785.1. Lineage (NCBI taxonomy): Eukaryota > Viridiplantae > Streptophyta > Magnoliopsida > Fagales > Juglandaceae > Pterocarya > Pterocarya stenoptera. The sequence goes on along the minus strand of QEOT01124274.1, from coordinate 149,648 downwards.
AGAACATGTGAAAAACTTCTCAGATGCACTGAGAGACTCGAAACAAGATTCCACTACTGGATCATGATAATTTGCAACTCTAGTTCCTCCGCTGTCAAGCCACTTGAAAAATGAAACTTACGTGCCGTGCCTTCCTCTCAGGAATCTAGTTGTACCAATATTGAAGGATTTTGAAACGGATCACAGTCAATTGTTAGCATAATTATACGACCTTCTTCTAATGAAAATCAATTCTAAACTTTCCAATGATACGTATAGCACTTGTCTATGGATTTCAATGGATTTTAGAATACCCATCTGAAAAAGCAGATAGAGCAACGTCTATTGTCCTATGCTATATGCTATAACCCACTACTGTAGAGCAATCTACTCCAAAGGCATTTTGCCCATATGGGGTCCTTGTGATAAAAGTCAAATGTTAAATCAAAAATAACTTTAAACACTAAAAACATTGTGAATAATTGTTTTTTAGATTATATAAATTCTATCTAAATTTGATGATCTATATCAGTTTTATGAAAATTTCCCCCATTAAACTGCAAGCATGATATTTTCTATGGCAATGGGAGAGATTTTTTGTTTTTTTTTTTTGGTTTTTTTTTTTTTTTTTCGTTGTTGTTGGCGTAACTCGTTTTCTATGGTCTATTTATAAACTACTAATTTAAAGGGACACCAGGTGCAGAAAAATGCTATACTCCATTCTAGGATTAAACCTTGATTTCTCAAGCTTGTATGTGGTTTCAACACTAAACAGCTGTGATGAAAAAACTTTTCCTGTTATTGCACATACTTCTCAGGTAACCATCCAGCTGCCAAAGATATATATATATCTTATTTTCATATGTCCAAATATATTACACTCATGCTAAAACCACAATTAATGAATTGGAAAATTAGAAGACACACCGCTTTGCCTCTTATCTCATCTTTTTTTTTTCTCTCTCTTTTGAATTTCCCCACAAACACTTTGCATGTGTTCTTTTAGTGTTTATTTTTAGACTATTGAGCATCTGAGACCAGACCAAATTCAAAACTCTTACGAATAAGCGCACAAGAAAGAAAGTAGAAAGCCAAATAAGTTGCATGCCTTGTCTTTTTGTGATATAGAAGGCACATTCAAGCCTTAATAGTAACATTTAAGACCTAAGACTTTCTGATATAAATAAGTACACAGGCCATTGGAGTGTGAAACTTGATGATATTGCTTAGTAATTTCCATTTAAATGGACAATTAAATGGAGAGTGCCACCTTTGTTAACCATAATGTGTACATGATGGAGTGCATCCATTGCCTTGGTTAGATTATGCAAATAAATAGATTAACAACGAGTCATATTTCTCTTGCTATTGCTCTTGCTTGAAAACTATGAAAGGCGGGTGCTATATATTGGGGCCCTGATATTGACGAAATGAATTGAAATATTAACTGTGTAAAAGTATACATAGATACATGCATACACGTATCACACAGTATTTTACGGAGAAAGAAAGTGTGCCTAAGAATGTAACAGACATGATAAAAGGTAGCTGGGGGTGGGCAGGACTAACCGCCTTGGTAAACTCAATTCTAAGCGGGTTGCCGGCAATGGGAAACCCTTGAAGTGCATTGATGGCGACGAAGGCATCATCTTCCCTCTTGAAATTAATGAAAGCATAGCTACGGCCAGGCTGGAAAGCAACGCTTTCGAGCTCCCCGAACTGTAAGAAATAATGGCTAAGGTCGTGCTCGAGTGTGGCGTGGGAAAGGTTGCCAACCCAGAGGTGTCTGGAGGGTGGATTCTTGTTACTGATGTTGCGGCTGCCAAAATTGTCATCAAATCTCGAAGCCCTCCGGAATCGGCCCCGTCCTTCTCGGCCCGACTAAAATACCAACACATAAATTTAAATAAATAAATAATTGCTACTCTAAAAAAATGCAACTGTTATTGCAGTTGTAACCCAAAAGAAGAAGTATGGAAACTTGGATTTGATTAGGTCAGTTTCAGTAGCCAATTCAAGTGACTAATAAAATGAGTAAGCATGAATAAAAACCCGAAACATGAAAACCTAAGAAGCCCTCATTTAGGGTACAAACCCTAAGGCTAAGAGATTCGCTTTGATTCCAATGAGATTGATGGCCGAGACAAAAGAAACAAAATAGAGCAAGTTAGTTTCATAGTGAATAACTGTTACCATTGTGTTGCAGTGATGTTTGTTGTAATGGGAGGAGCACCACCAAATCCAACTTCCAATTTATGAAACCTAAATTCTTCTTGGTTTGTTGAGAAAATTTGAAAGGGACGGAGCAATAGCAAGGATCTTTGTCTCAGAGACCTTCGGTTGCTATCTCAGAGGCTCAGACAGACCCACAACGAATTTCTTGTACAAAGTTGTAGGTTTGGGATTGAGCGGTGATTAGTTTTTTTTTTTTTTTTTTGGCCCTTTTTTAGAAGATGATGTGGTACGGGAAGTGGAAAGTTGAGGTGGAACCTTTACCTGCGATAAATGACGGATTCCCGTTGATGTTTGTTTTGTAATACAAAAAGGAAAATAACTAGCTGTTTAATTTTACCGATTATGCATGTAAAGGACATGTCTCGCTTCTCATTCGTAACCGTTCATCTACGTGATGATCAAAGAATGATTGGCATCATATGCCTGGGATTGGTTGCGATGCTAGTGTCGACGTCTCCTCTTCCTCCGCCAATGCCCAAGCCGAAGCTGTTGTTCAGATGGCCAACTATTTGAAAGGCTGGTTTTTCAAGGTACCATGTGGGGTGTTTCTCTTCTCTTCTCTTTTTTTTTTTTTTTTTTGTGCCACCATGCAGTTTCTTGCTTGGGTTGTTTCATTTTCTTTTGTAGGATATTAATGACTTGGCGGCTGGGATCGTGGTAGATCACACTCGCCTAGAAGAAGAAGTCCTGGAGTGGCGGAAGATGTGTGAAGCCGCCGAGAAGTGGCAAGCAGACAGGGCTGAGTTGGACGCCTTGTTGGAGAGAACGAAGGAGCCCGAAATAATGCTAAAGTAGTCAGAAGGTTACTCTCACTCGCTCCAATGTAACTTGGAGATTCGTGAGGAAGAAGTTCTTCAACTTTACAAATCTGCTCGCCTTGCACAAGAGGCGGAGGATAGGGATGACCTCACCTTGCAGCTTCTTCAATCTGAAAGAGACTCAGCGAGGTCCCAACTTTCTGAAGCTCGGGAAAGTTTTGAAGCCGAGGTGACCTGCCTCAAGTCTGAGCTTCTCGCCCACAGTCAGGACCTGGATTCGACTTCCCAAGAGTTGACTTGCTCGCAGAAGCAAGTTTAGGAGCTGTCTCAGCAGTTGGCGGCTTCCACGGAGAAGGCTCGCCTTACCGCCCTTGATCTTTCTTTGGCATGGGAGAGTTTTCAAGAGTTTGAAGAATGTCACCGGAGGTATAAGGAAGACCGTGGATGAGGAACTTAGAAAGGCAATGCTACTTGCTGTTGCCAAGGACAAGCATTTGGTCAGAAAAATAGGCGAGCTTGTTGTTGCCCAGGCTGAAATTGAACGTCTGCGTGGTAAGTTGGCTTGTGTTCCTGATACCAAGAACCGTTCCTTTGCTTATGGCTATGGCGCTAGCATTCTAAGGGTCAGTTTGAGGGGTGAGATGGAAATTTTGTGTTTTGTTTTAAAGTTTAAAATATTATGTTTTAATATTATTGTTGTTTTGAAATTTGAAAAAGTTGAATTGGGATTTGAAAAATGTGTAATGATGAGTTGAGAAGATATAAGAATTTTTGAGAATTCTCAACCCCCAAACCTGCCCTAAGGCTCCAGTCTCGCCTTATGATTAATCCTGCCACAGATCTTGTGACTTTAAATCGGGCTTTATTCCTTCCTGAGGAAAACAATCTCTGTCGAGCTGATACGTTTGGGCGAAATGAGATGCCTGATGCCTTTGTAGGCGTTCCTCCCCTGTCGTCGCCTGATGATGCTCTGTAGCCCCACGGCCCTTTTGGTTTTTTGTAATTTTTTGTATCTTTGCCTTTGATGTACTTTTTACTTTTGATAATGGACTTTCTGTTCGTTCCAAAAGTTGTAATGGTATGTGTTTGTTAAGTTCCTTGCCATGCGTTTTGAGCTTTCTACCTTATTTGGGTTGCTTGCTTGTTAGCCTTTGGTTTTGTGAAATGCTAAAGTTTTGTAAGTAAGGGTGGCATGGTCTGATGACCTCCGCGCTGTTTTTTTCATGGCACAACAAGCTGCTAAAGCTTGTTTATGGTTTTTAAGGGGTGACGTGGTTTGATAACCTCCAAGCCCTTTTTCCTTGGCACCACAAGCTGTTAAGGCTTGTTTTTTGTATTTAAGGGGCGACGTGGTCTAATGATTTCCACGCTTTTTTTACTTGGCACCACAAGTTGCTAAGGTTTGTTTTTTGTGTTTAAGGGGTGGCGTGGTCTAATGACCTCCACACCCTTTTTACTTGGCCCCACAAGCTGTTAAGACTTGTTTTTTATATTTAAGGGGTGGAGGGGTCTGATGACCTCCGCAACCGTTCACCTACATGATGATCAAAAAATGATTAGCGTCATATGCCTGGGAAAACTCAGATGCTTAAGTCAGTAAGAATCTCAAACAATTTAGAATTCAAAAGAGAGATCGATCCCCTACTACTGAGGGTTACCTGGTATATATAGACTCCGACGTGATGCTTATCTGATGCAGAGTTTATTGGTGTGGGTCATAACTGAACTGATCACGCATCTGTAGGAAATCTCTATCTTCCCGTAAAATGTGGTGCGTGGGGGTATAACTTTGTTGGGCCTTGGGCACTCTAGTTCCCCTCGGCTATCCATGAGCCTTTTGTAATGGGTTCCCTTCATATCTCATCTTTCATGCATATGTCTTCCGGCTAGACTTGGACACGCCGCCTCCTGCATACCCCCTACTATGGTCCGAATTTCTCCTATGGGCGCCTTGTCCCTTTCACCTCTTGTGGGCGCCCTGTTTCCATCACTCTGGCGGCCACGTGCTCGGCGCCATTACTCAGGGCTGCTACTCATTCTAGTTTAATGTCTGGTGTCCCGGCGCCTTCTTGGCTTTGAACATTCCATAATCATTCGTTCTAACTCCCCCGTTCCTGCGAGCCCCCTCACTCTTTTGTTCATGGTCGTGCAGTCTTCGGTCCAGTGGGACCTAGTCTGGTGGTATATACAATAGCGACCACCTGCCTTGGGCTAACGCTGATCCTCCATGTCTTTCTCATCTTCTCGTACGTTTAAATTGTTATGTATTAGCCTAGGATTGTAATCTGGCCGCTTTTCTTGCCTCTTCTCCTGGTGGTTTGTACCAGCTTTCCTGTCAATCTGCCTACTTCTTCGTTCGGGCTTGCCACTCATCTTCTGAAGATTGACCAAGCCTTGTAGCGTATCTTCAGCATTGACGAAGTTGTCTGCTTTGTCCATGAAATCCCTAAGGGTGGACGAAGTCTTCTTGGCCAGTTCTGCCATAAAGGGACTTTGGGGCCATATCCCACCTAGGAGGGCGGCAAATGTGATCTTTTCATCTTGGTCGTCTGTTATTAAACGTTCTTTGTTGAAGCGGGAAATGTAAGTCTTCAGGTCTTCATCTTTTCCCTGCTTGACTATTAGCAGGTAGGCGGCTAGGCGCCGGTGCCTTCTCCTGGGCATAAACTAGGTTAAAAACTATTTAGCTAGCTCTTCAAAACTGTCTATCGACCTTGGCTTGAGGGTCCCGAACCATCATCTTGTTGTTCCCTTCAAGGTCAAAGGGAAAGCCTAGCATGCTATCTCGCCTAGAAACCCATGAGCGTAATGTAGGCTTTGAAGTTCTCTAGATGGTCCACGGGATCTTTGGACCCATCCCCATCATACATGTCTACCTGAGGTACCTTGAATTTTGGTAGGAGGGGCACGGCCATAATTCGCTCGCTATAGGGCAGGTCTGTTTGGTTGAGCAAACATTCCACCGAGGAAGATCCTCCTATCTTTTTCGCCATTTCTTCATATTTCTCTGCCAGTTCTTTTAGCTAGTCATGCACTTTTCTTTCTTTGTTTGTCATAGATTCGACTCCATATTGGATGGTTCCTCACCCTCACCTTGCTCACTATGAGCGGGGATGGTGATATTGCTAGATTCGGCATTCTTTCACCACAGGTCGTCGATCTCCTTCTTCAAGATTTCCATGGCCTCCAACGCCTGCTTCAGTCTTTCTTCGGCTACTGCTAGTCATCCCTCCACAGATGGATCCATTGCTCAGCTTGCTAAGGAACGAGTTACCGTTAGCATGTGAGAACCACGAAAAGAAAAAAAAAAAAAAAGAATCCCACAGACGGCGCCAATGTAAAGGACGTATCTCACTTCAATCCACAATCATTCACCTGCGTGATGATCAAAGAATGGTTGGCATCATACGCCTGGGAAAAGTCCGATGCTTAAGTTAGTAAGAGTCTTAAACAATTTAGAATTCAAAAGAGAGATCGATCCCCTACTACTGAGGGTTACCTGGTATATATAGACTCCGACGTGATGCTTATCTGATGCAAAGTTTATCAATGTGGATCATAACTGAACTGATTACGTATCTACATGAAATCTCTATCTTCCCATAAAATGTGGTGCATGGGGGTATGACTTTGTTGGGCCTTGGGCACTCTAGCTCCCCTCAGCTATCCATGAGCCTTTTGTAATGAGTTCTCTTCATATTTGGGCTTTTAACTTAGAATTGGCCCTTAATTAAAATAGGCCCTCCAATGCGTTTTAATTTATTTATTTTTTATTTAATAGTTTATTTTTATATAGGAAACAGACTTTATTAACAAAACAACAAGCTGACAAATGTCTCTCAATTCAAAGGACTTGAGAAATTACATCAATAAAAGATACCCACCACAAGCTAATATCATTAGCATTCTAAACTGGTCTTGCAAGCTTATGTGCTACTTCATTACAAATTCTGCCAACATGTCTAATTTCACAACTGTTAAATTTTGTCATCAGCTTCTTTGCATCCTTGATAACATTGTCTAACATGGACATGGATAGATCAGTCTTTTGCAGCTCCTTTACCATGATCAAGGAATCACTTTCAATGATAAGGTTGTTAATCCCCAAATGAACACATAGTTGAAGACTCCTGAGGATAGCCAACATTTCAATCCTTGCAGCTTCACTAACTCCTTGTTCTCTCTTAGTAGCTGACATTAGTACCTCTCCATTACAATCTCTTAGAATTGCCCCAATACCTACACTGGAACGTGATGTAAGCATGGCCCCATCTACATTTAATTTAAAAACCCCTGGAGGTGAATGTTCCCATCTGTAATGGTGCCTTACTGTAAATAAAGGTTTCCCTTTTAGTCCTTTAAAAGCCTTTTGCACTGCTATAGCATGTCCGACAGCTTCTTCAGGATCCAAGCACTTCTTCTCAAAAGTCATAATATTCCTTTTATATCAACAACTCCATAAGATCAGAAAGAACAGTTCTAAATCCTCCTTCCTTCCCATCTCATTTATATTGATTGCAATATCACGGTAAAGTCTATCTGACTTACCTGCTATAGCATTAGAAAAATGTTTATCCCATCATTCTTTAATAGAAAAGCAGAAACAAAGTGCATGTGCCACATCCTCAATCTCAGCCCCACAAAATTGACATATCTCTTCATTCAACACTTGCCTCTTTTTTAGATTGTGTTTTGAAGGTAAAATCTATTTACAAGCTTTCCAAGCAAATATCTTAATCTTAAAAGAAAGTTGCATTGACCAAATTCTTTTCCAAACCTTTTACAATGACATTGTCCTTGAGCACTCCCTTTCCATCACATTCTTGGTTGAAACTCTGAACAACTTGTATGCACTCTTAACACTAAACTCCCCATTACTTTAGGTGCCCAAATAAGCATATCAGCAAACAATAAACATACCAGGACTAAGAATCAGTTTTAGCACATCATTGGCAGCTGCTACAAGTAAAACAACTCTCACATTCTCAACATTCCACCACTTTGTATGGGGATTGATTAGAGAATCCACAGTTTCATTGATATCTCTATTGTCCACTTTTCTCAAACTGCTAGCCAGCTTTGAAAAACCAGGAATCCAAGAATCCCTCCATATCTTGATAGAATGGCCTGCACCTCTCCATCTACACCCCATTGCCAACAGTTTCTTTACTTCCCAAATACAGTTCCACACAAAAGAAGTTGTATCCCAATTTAGCATCAAAGAACTGATCTCTTGGGAAATACTTACATTTAAAAACTTAGTAGAGCAAAGTAGAAGTTTCTTACATGAGCAATGCTATACAACCTCTCCAACCTCCACACACCACATTTTTTAAATTTTTAAATTTTTTAATATTTTTAAAAAAAAAATTTTGAGTTTATTCTTTTTAAACTAATTCAATTCTTCTATTCATTATTCATATATTAAATATTTGATAAAAGGAAAAAAAAATTTTTAAAAAAAAAGTGTGGTGTGTGGAGGTTGTGTGAATAATAGAAGGTTGTGTAGATATTTTCTTCTTGCATAATCCTTCACCCCTACTTAGCTAATAGGGCATCATTAAAAGTTCTAAGATATTTGAAAACCATCCCTCCAGCCTGTTTGGTCTCACACATTTTTGCCCAGCTAATCCAGTGAATCTTATTCTCTTCTTTCTTCTGATCCCATCAAAATCTAGCCATCATTTATTTAGGCTCATGACACAAGCTACCAGGTAATTTAAAACAACTCATCGAGTAAGTAGGGATAGAGAGAGTAATAGCTTTAATAAGAATTTATTTTCCTCCTATGAATAACATCTTCCTCTTCCAGCTTTGCACCTTCTTCCATACTTTATGCTTGATATTAGATAAGGCTTTACTTTTTGGTCCACCAACCAAGGAGAGTAAGCCTAAGTACTTCTCATATTGTAAAAACTGTTGTACTCTCCAAAAACACATTATCTCCTCCTGTTTAGTAGCATCCACATTTATGCTAAAGACCATAGCAGTCTTTTCTCTGTTAACCTTCTACCCTAAAGCATCCTCATAATAGTCCAGCAATTGTTTTATTCGAAAGTTTTCTTCAATAGTAGCCTTGTAGAACAGAAGGCAATCATCAGCAAATAGAAGATGTGAAATCTTAGGTGCTTCTCTACAGACTTGGATGACAGTAACTTGTCTTTCCCTTTCAGCTTGGTGAAGTAAGGAGATGAGACCTTCTATGCATAGTAGGAAAAGGTGAGGAGACAAAGCGTCCCCTTGTCTAATCCCTCCTGTGGGTATGATAAGACTTTTAGGCTCACCATTAATCAACACTAAAAATATAACTGTCTTGATGCACATCATTATGAGTGAAATCCATTCAACTTGAAACCCCATTTTTTTCTCATAACATTCTCAAAGTAGACCCATTCAACACGGTCATAAGTTTTGCTCATGTCCATCTTAATGGACATGTAACCTTCTCTGCCTTGTCTCTTGTTTCTCAAAAAGTTAATCATTTCATATGCTACAAGGACATTGTCAGTAATGAGGCGCCCTGATACAAAGGCACTCTGAGAACTAGAAATGACATATTTAAGAACAAGCTTCAGCCTATTAGCTAGTACCTTGGAAATCAGTTTGTAAATAACATTACATAAGCTATAGACCTAAATTCTGTAATTTTCTCATGCTTCCTTTTCTTTGGAATCAAAGTAATAAATGTATGGTTGAGGGTGGGGGGAAAAGTACCACTTTTTAAAGCTTGTAGAATTGCTTCAATAACAGCATCACCAACAATGTGCCAATATTGTTGAAAACAAATGGGAGTCATTCCATCGGGGCCTGGAGATTTAGTAGGGTGCATCTGATGCAGAGCAGCTTTTACTTTTTCCTTTTTGAACTCTTTCAACAGCTCATTCTTCATGTCCTCAGTAACTCTTCCAGCCAATCCTTCAAGGAAGTCTAAACTATTGGTTTGCTGACCAGTAGTAAACAGATCCTGAAAGTAGCTTAAAATGACTTGGTCTCTTGCTTCCTCAAACTGCCAAACACCCTCTTCATTCTTCAAGCCTTTGATCCAGTTTTTACTTCTCCTTTGAGATGGTTTATGATGGAAAAACTTAGTATTACGATCACCTTCTTTTGACCAAAGTGCTTTTGACCTTTGTTTCCAAAAGAGTTCTTCCATTTCTAGCCAGCATTGAAGATTATCACAAACAACTTGGTGAGCCTCCTTTCTAGCACAACTTAGGTCACTGAGTGGGAGTTTTTGCAACTGGTCTCTAGCTTGTTTTATTTTTTTGTGAACCAAACCAAACTTTTGCTTATTCCAAGCTTCCAAAACCTGGCTACAACTTGTAATTGTAGTAGCTACATTAACCATAAGCCTTCTTTCATGTCCCTTTTGCCAAGATTTGGTGATCACATCTTTGCATTCTTCATCTTCCACCCACATAGCTTCAAATCAGAACAACCTTTTCTTACTTCTCACTACTTCATTACCCTTAAACAGAATAATTAGTAAGTAGTCAAAGTGAGCAGCAGTCCCATGTAAAACTCAAGCAGAAGGAAACATGTTACACCAGCTCTCAGAAGCTAGAAATAGATCGATCCTTTCACTAATACCCTCCTGCCTACCCCTCTTGTTACACCATGGGAACCTAGGTCCCTCATAACCAAGATCACTAAGAAGGAAGTCATCTAGTAGCTGTCTAAATTCCCTCATTTGTCTCTCAGGCATGTCTCTTCCACCCATCTTCTCTTGTCTACACAAAATGTCATTGAAGTTTCCAAAGACCAGCCATGCTTAATCCCCCTCCCCTTTAAGTGATCTATCATATTCCAAGTTTCCCATCTCTTCTCAATTTTAGGATTCCAAAACACACCAGTTAAGTGCCATTCCATCCCACTTTCAGCATCACAAACCATAGCATCAATATGAAATTTCAAGAAGTTGTTAATGCTATGCTAAGTTTCATTTTTTCATAAAAGTACAAAATCACCACTTCTCCCTCCACTTGCCACTGCAAAACAGCAATCAAAACCCACTTTAATCCTTATAGACTCCATTTTCTTCACAGATAATTTTGTCTCCCAGATAAATAGCACCATGGAACCTTCCTTCCTGGCTAAGTCATGAAGTGCTCTAACTCCACGTGGGTTCCCAAGCCCACAAGAGTTCCAACTAATGGTTTTCATGGCTCTCGGCAGGGCTGATCAATAGCCTCCACCGTTTGTGAAAGTACATTGTTTGATTCCCTGCACTCAACCTTCTATGTTTTCCTGCCCCTTTGTCCCTCTGTTGCCTTAGAGCCCTGCAGTTTCCTCTTCCCCTTTGAACTCTACAACATAGGTATATTAGTTATTGTTTCTTGCTTATTTGCCTTCACCTTTTGCCACTTACTTCCAGATTTGCTTCTTATGGGCTTAACAAATTGGGCTAGTGGGCCCTCCTCAACAGCAGACTTAGATCTCTATGCATGTTCACTAACAGGGTTTACGTGGTTTTGTGTTTGCTTAATGCATGCTTGCTAACCCTCCTTGGATATGGCATTAAGTAACGGATTTCCACTTTCCATATTTGATCCTTTTCTTCAACCACCATTTTAAAATTGCTAGCATCATTCACGGGGCTTTTAGAAATCACCTGTTCTTCAGTTACCCTCTCATCCTCCTGCACTTTAGTCAACTTTCCTTCCTTAATATTCTCCCCAGCAATTAAGTCCCGAGAATCCTACATAACTGATTAACACATTGAAACTTCATAATCTCTAGCTGTGAATTCAGTTGTCCTCCAATTTGATTCTGTCAATCGGACCGGCGAGGAATTCTGGTCAACATTACCCTTCTGTAGCTTATGTTCTATTCTCTATCCCATAGCACCACCTACATGCAACCATGGACCAAAGGGTAAGAGCTCATCCTCATGTAGATCCTATTATGTATGTTGCACGTTGCATTCTTTATGATTATGGCCAAGCCTTCAACACAGATAACAAAAATTAGGCAAGCATTCATATGCAAACCTAATCCAACAAGTTCCGAACTGCCCCAGATTGATCTTTATCCCACGCATGAGGTTGAGTGATGTCCAACTTCACTCTAAGTCGCAGATATTCCCCCCAGGCAACATCACCATGTTCTACATCCACTTCCTTCACAGTTCCAATGACACTACCAATCAATCTTCCCACCCTTTCATTCATAGCATGAAGTGGCATGTCATATAGTCTTATCCAAAAGGAAGCCTCAATAATACGTATCTTTGTCACTTGTAGCTCCCCTTCCATAGGTTTCAGTAAAACAAGATTCCTGTCAAAAGACCAAGGCCCTTTTCTAATGACATGCTGCTTATCTCAATCATCTTCAAATTCAACTGGCATCAATCTGGAACCCAACTCCTTAAAAGAAGTCATTATTAGTAAAATTGTGTATTTTTTAATTTTTTTCTTAATAATTAAGAATGTTAAAAAATACTTAAAAGAAAATCAAAAGAAAGAACAAAAATTTTATAACTAGCGGTACGCCCAGTGGTAAACGTTGGGCAGCCCGCTAGCATGATCCATACAAAAATTATATTCTCATATACAACACATGTAGTAAAGATAGTTGAGTATAGACCTATTAACCTCTGTAATCTTCTGTACAAGATTATCACCAAAATGCTCACCAATAAGTTGAAGTAGATAATGCCTTCAATTATATCACCAAATTAGTGTGCATTTGTCCCTCGTTGATTGATTACAGATAACATCTTGGTTGCATATGAGACCCTTCGCAGAATACATACTCAACTCCATGGCCAAAATGGTTATATGGCTTTGAAATTAGATACGAGTAAGGCCTAGGACAATGTGAAGTGGGACTTTATTAGAGATGTGATGACCAAATTGGGTTTTTTTCAAGATGGACTGATATGATTTTAAAGTATATCACTTCTTCCTTTTCTTTTTTTTTTCTATCTTGGTGAATGGTATACCTCATGAGAGATTTAAACCACAGAGGGGGCTAATACAAGGCTACCCCTTATCACCTTATCTATTCATACTTTGTGTTGAAGCTTTGAACTCCCAACTTTATGTTGCAAAGCAACAAAAACTCATTTCAGGTGTTCCATTAGCCGAAGATGTGATAAGGATGAATCATTTATTTTTTTACTGATGATAGTGTCTTGTTGTATCAAGCACCTATGCATGAATGGGCAATGTTAAATCATATTCTTGGGTTGTATGAAGCTGCATCTGGACAAAACTTTAATAGGAAAAAGCTTCTTTGTTCTTTAGTAAAAATACTAAACAAGCAACCTAGTGGTATATTATGGAGGTAGCAGGGTTGAGAGCTTCTTCCAACTTGGATAAATATCTAGGACTGTCTTCTCTTGTTGGTAGATCTCGTTTAAGAGCTTTTTAAGGGATTGTGGATAGGGTTGGTAGAAAACTTGATAATTGGAAGAACAAATTTCTCTCTTAGGTTGGGAAAGAATTTCTTACTAAAGTTGTTCTACAAGCTATCCCTACTTATAGTATGAGTGTGTCTTTGCTACGCAAGTCTCTTTGTAAGAAGCTCAACTTTATGTTTGCCAATTTTTTGTGGGGTCACCATGATAACTCCTCTAGAATTGATTGGAAAAGCCAGGACATGATTTTAACCTCTAGAAAAACATGTAGGGGTCTTGGTTTTAGGGATATGAAGTGTTTTAATCTAGCCCTTATGGCTAAGCAAGCATGCAAACTACTCACATCTCCTAATTCCCTTCCAAGTATGATTTTTAAGGCAAAATAGTATCCTACCACTAATATCTTAAATGCTGGTTTGGGGACTAAACCTTATTTTATTTGGAGGAGTATAAGTCATGCCATTAATCTTTACTTCTGTGGAGAGTTGGTGATGGGACTAAGATCTATATCTGGAAAGAAAAATGGTTGCCTAGGGATAATTCCTATAAAATCCAATCACCTCTTACCTATTTACCTGAGAATGCAGTAGTTGCAGATCTTATTGATGAACAAGTGGGATGGTGGAATCTAGAGCTGTTATATGCTATCTTCACTAAGGCAGTTATTAAAGAAATTCTGAAAATTCATGTGAGTTTAACCGATTGTGAAGACAAATTGGTGTGGAGGGAAACTTCTAATGGATGCTTTTCAATAAAGAGTGCTTACCATTTGCAAAGACAACTACTGACTTGGACCACTGAGGAGTCTTCTATGCAAGGACAATGTGGAGTGTTTTGGAAGAAAATTTGGTCACTTCAAACAACTAATGCAGTAAAGGCTATTATGCGGCGTGCTTGTACTAATGCATTGCCTACAAAAGTGAATTTATACAATAAACATATTGTTGCAGATCGTTTGTGCCTAGTCACATTCTTTAGACATGCCATTCAGTAAGGAATATTTGGCTACTTGGTCCTAGGGTACTCCAAAAAGTAACAATCAGAGCAACTGATTTTGGCCTTATTGTTGAGCAGATGAGCATGAGGATGCTTAGGCTGGCACAGAGGGATTTGGAGCCTTTTGCAATACTACCTTAATCACTTTGGCATAGAAGAAACACTTTGATCCATGAGGGTAGTTTTATATCTCCATCAACTCTTTATAGTCATGTTGTCCAAGCATTACTGATTATCAAGAAGCAATGCACAAGCCAACTGTGGCAAAACCTCCTATACATCCTATAGCTTTGCACTAGGAAGCTCCATCAGCTAATTGGGTAAAAGTTAATTGGGATGTTGCTATCAAGGCTAATTGCAGTAAAATTGGCATTGGTGTGGTCATTCGGGATTGTGATGGTGTTGTTCTTGCTAGTATGATGAAACCTATACTTTTTTTTTTTTTTGAACCATCACTAGTTGAAGCTAGAGGTTTGCTTGCTGCTACTCTCATTTGTAAAGAGCTTGGGTCGCACTCTTTATTTTTTTGGGATGATTCAAGCCAAGTTGTCACTGCTTCATTATCAAATGATCAAAATGATAGAAAGTTTAGTTGTATCCTATCGGACTTTTGATCTTTACTTGCTAATTCTTGCGGAAAAACTCAACATGTTAAAAGATAGGTTAATGGTGTAGCACATAGGCTTGCTAAAGAAGTTGTGCTTCGTGATTCTGAGTTTATGGATGTGGATGTTGTTGCATGTTGTATTTCTTCTATTGTGATGGCTGATGGCCAACTCTATATTTAATGAAATGCATGCAATCCTATTTTTTTAAGTATATATGGTAAAGTATTTACATGACATAGTTTGACTTGAAATATAAATTTTAAAATATAAATTTTACAAATAAAATATTATCATTTAAGTAATATGAATGGTGTGTTTTATACATCGACTTAAAAGAAGAAAAACTATTTATAATATACCTCTCATTCATATTATAATAAATAGTAATGAAAAATGAAGAAATTGAGATAGAAATGGTTAAGTTCGAGGATAGCCTTATTCCAACCAATTCTTCTACATGGAAGTCGTTTATCTTAACACACCCACACACCGCTCTGACATGGCATTGAAAAAAGAGGACTGCTATACAACAACCTCTATACCACACTCTGTCATTCTTTTCTTAGTCATTTCCTCATTTCCCTAGAATCTCATTTTCCCATTACATCTCTCTCTCTCTCCTCACTCACCAATCCCTCTCTCTCTCCTCAATATTTAGGTCAAACAAGGGGTTGACTTTTCATAAAGAGAGGAGCACAAGCAAAGGAAAGCTAGGGCTGCAAACTGTGACATGGCGTGGTGTGCAATGTAGAAAAATTGGACCAACTGCTAAATATAATTATCTTAAAAAATTAAAAAGATAAAAAAAAATAGAAGAAGAAGAAGATAAACACAAAAGGACCATTTAACCCGGTTTCATCTCAAGCATGGATAGAAAAAAAAAATGCATTTTTATCTCTTCTCCTTATACATTCAGCTCGATTTTTATCCCATTGGTTCTATCATTTTTTTTGTTATTGTCGATTTCACTATTCACTATGTCTGATTTGCACAATCCATTATCTTGATTTAAAAGCACATGGGTGTCGGTGTTGTCTCAATTGGAACTACCACTGATGGCTAAAGCTAAACGGTGCATGTTCAGTGTAGTTTATGGCTTGGCCCCCAAGAAACAAAGTAGGACCATTTAAGACTCCTTTCTCACTCTCACAACATCAATTCGGTCAACATCGATTGGAATCGCCAAGACCCTTCGACTACGTGCTTTACAAGCTGCACGGAGATTACTAGAATCAGAAATTAGAGAAGTTTTGCCTAGGTAATCTTATAATTGACATCAATTAATTTCCAAGTACGCGAAAATGTTGTATTACAACACCGTATTGGCAGATTTTATCCTTGGATGTGGTGAACAATAGAGAAAAGGGAGTTGGTGATAGTGAACAATTGTGACAAAGATATGAGACAGAGTGAACAGTACTTTATGTAGTGATTAATATGAGATTGGTGAACGAGACAAATAATTCAATTAAGTTTGACATCAATGTAAACGAGAATTACCCAGTGAATTGTATGGAGGGAGTAAGTAGGTGGATATGTGGTTTAAGTAGGAGATGGCTTGGTATAGTAGGAAAATCTGTAGGTTTCGATGATGGACTTTAGAGTTTTAGCCTCTTGAGTCTTGAAAATAGTTGGGTGATGTTTCGTTGTTAACAATGGATATTCCTCCTACAATTGCTTGGTTTTCTCAACTATGATCGATGGTGTAGGAGATTAAGAAGTGAAGGAGGCAAAACTGTGGGGAAGAGAGATTCAAGACAACCAGGTTGGGAATAAAAAATAAAATAATGATATTGTCACATAAGAGGTGTGTGGGTGTGTTAAAAATAAAAGCTTCTACATAGAATTTTTCTCTTTCAAATTATAGAACTAGAGTAATTGAATTTTCTTCTTCAATTCTTTACAATTGGGCCTCTCTCCTTATTTATACTCTTCGGCTTTCTAATAAAACCCATAACTCTAGGGAATAACAAGTTGACTTAAGTTACGTTTAGATGTTGAGGTGATCTGACATATTTTCGTATGTTAGACTATACTCATCATCCAAACGCACACAAGTATTTTCATCTGAATTGATCTGAAGTGGGTCATCCATTTTCAGCATTGTTCACTGAGACAATGCATTGTCAAATGGCAGAGGGAGGTTACATCCAGCAACATCAAACCTGTCCACAGTAACCTGCCTATCAAACCTCCCCAGCCTCAACTTGCCAAATCAAACACATCAGGCCGGTTTGTCATTGCCAACACGATCACACTCGAAAACCCATCCATCTTTGTCAACAACTAGTTGACGGTTTGCTTCCTCTCACCATTCCCACCTCCAAGTCTCTCCCCTCTCTGCCTCCCTTCGCATCAATCTCATCTGTGAACACAATGCACGACGCTTTCAACTTAGCCTTTTCGAAAAAGTCCCTCACTCTTGAAGCCCCAACTCCATCAAACAATTCAACAAACTCCAAAGCCGCACATGAGAAGAATGGCACACTTGCCTCCCCTACCACCGCTTTGGCCAATAGGGTCTTACTGATACTGGGCAATCCCACTAGCAAACACCCTTTTGGGATTTTAGCTCCCAATGCAATGTACTTATCTGGGTTTATCAAGAAATCAACAACTTCTTGCACTTAATGCTTCACTTGGTTAGCTCCAACTGCATCTGCAAATGTGACGCCGATTTCAGGGACCTCTTGAAACTTGGAATTCAATATTCCAAAGCCCATTGGGCCACCCAGCCCACCGGGGGGCCCCATGGGCTCGGTAGAAGAGGAAGAATAGTCTTGCAAAAGCAATAAGTGGAAACAAAAGATTACCAATAAAATTGAACAACCCATTGCCCGACTCATCCTCAGAGACAAAGATATCGAAGTTGTTCATGGCTAGGATGTCGATGAGGTTCGGGCCATTGGGGGACAAGTACGGAGGCTTTGAGGCTATCGATGGCAGTGAGCTGAAGAACATAGTCGTCTTTGTTAAATCTGACCATTTCTATTTTGCCCTTCCTCACTGCGTTTAAGAACTCACTGTATCACCAGGGCCACTTTCTAGGATGTCAGAGTTCGTGATTTGGGGTTGTGAGGAAGAGGTTTTGTGAGAGAGGTGAAGGATTTAAGGGGCTAGGATTTTTGGGTTTGGCTTCGATTACTACTAGGGGTTGAGGCGGTGTTGGGTTGTCTAGAACACATCAAAATACTAGTTTTGTGGGTGAGAGTAGAGAAAATAAGAGTAGCTAAGGTGGGACCCACTAGAACACATCAAAACACTAGTTTTTCAACAAATTAATCATTGATGAGACTGACTACTTTTTCAACTTCCCATAAAAAGTTAAACATATCTAAACTTAGTTCATACATCCAAACATATTTTAATGGGACCCACACTCTTACACAAAACCCACTCAAACATCTTAACTCACTACTATTCACAGATAAATTTAGATCACTTGAGATACTTTTAGCATCCAAACGGAGCATTAGTTTTTGAAAAAAAAAACTATTACAGTATTACTATCACATAGCCTTATTAAGGTCAATTACATATGTACAAATCTACTAAGCTACACGCGACCACAAGTAAACTCACTAAAGTTGTGTTTTAATAGTGAGGTGATGTGAGTTATTTTTGTACGTTAGACTATACTCAGCATTCAAACGCACACAAGTATGCCCATCTGAAGTGATCTCAAGTGATTTCATCACTGCTTATGAGAAGACAAATCACTGGCAAATGGCAAAGGGAAGAGAAAATGAAAAGCTATCGGCACCTAACATTTCTCTCTTTCTCATCACATAAACCCCTTCTTACCCAAATCCTTTGTACGCTTCTCCCCACCATGTCCTCTCCTATGCATCAACGGCCTCTCTCGACACCCCCCCCCCTCTCTCTCTCTCTCTCTCTCTCTCTTGTCACACGTTCATGCCTTTCTTTCCCAAATTTTGGAAGCTCCTCTGCACAATGCTTGAACGTGTTCTTCAATGGTAGCACAAGTCTGTAAGGGCTGCTCGTCTGGTGGGGTGGCCGGTCTTGGCTCGCACCGTGCAAGGGGATACATGCTCACTCCTATAAATAGGGCTGTAAATGAACTAGTTTGTTTGATAGCCCGCTCGATACTCACTAGTTAAAGTCTAATTGAACTCAACTTGTGAAAAAAGAACTTGCCCATGATAGTAGATATCCCACTCGATTAGTAAATAACACATACATGATTAAACTCAGCTCAACTCAATTAAACCTTATTCATAATAAATTTGTATATATATACACACACACACACACACATATATATATTTAAGTATATATGAACCCTAGGAGACTTAGAAAATCCATATAATATAATCTTAAAAATGAACTTTCTACTTATATAGATCAAAACTATAGAGCTTTAGTTCATAGATACTTTCTACCATTGGCGTTTTAGGAGTGAACCCTAGTGGAGACTACATGAGCAAGGCATGTGCTTAGCTCTATATATCCGCAACTTATCATACTCCTAGTATCTAAAATACTAATATGATACATGAAAAACATTTAAGATAAATTAGAATTTATTGACAATTTAATACAAAAATTGTGCCATAAACATCACAGTATAAGCCAAGTATTATAAAAGGCAACACTAACACCTCTAGAGGATGTGATACAAAGTACTACAAGGAGAAACTCAGTTACAACTATTTTTTAATGACACAATTAATTCTCTATTTTAACAGTAAATATGTGGAATAGTCCATCAAAAGCATATGGAGTATTTAAAATTTTACTATTTACAATAGAAACTCAGCCAATAGAAAATAATATTTAAAAGATAGCAAACAACACAAATAAAAAGGTAATAACAGATTAATGTATGCATGTTTTTTCTATGACAGGATAACAACGTCATGACAGATCCCTTAGGACTCACCCATGGAACCTAAACCCATGAGAATACTAGCACACAAATCCACCAACATGGTCTCCCACTTAAAACGCATTTTGATCTTGGGAGAAATTAGGAGAAATTGAACATGTGACATAGGGCTCATGCACACAAGTTCACCCTTACCACTGGGGCCACCCATGGGTTCAATTAGTGTATGCATGTTAGAGCTCTTTAAAGCAAATCATCATCAAACAATCCAAAAAATAAAAATGGGACAGATATGAGACATGACATAAAGCAAACTGCAACTCCCAAAACAACAGAAAAGACAAAAAACCGAACTGAGACTACTCGTTAGTCAATGCTACCTAAAAGTGGACATGTCATCTTAACTTCAAACCATCTTAAATTGTGTCCAAAGATTTTGAGTCCAAACCATTTTCAACTTCAAGAAAAAGCCTATGCAGATTTATAGTAGATCCCAATCAGGACGATAATTTATTAGTGAAGTGCATTAAACAGCCACACTTTAGTTAACCTTAGTAAATACGTTGGATATGCATGTCTAAAATTAAATTCAAATGAAAAATACTCTAGTTATAAAAGAATTATACAAAAATAATCTCATAAGCTAATGTCGCCTGGTGTTATTTGTCAGATTGTAAAATTATTTTTATTGTAAAGTAGATCTAATAGATTACATTAAGTAATATCAATTTGTGGGATTACTTTTAAATAATCTCTTTGTGACTGCCCCTCAGTTCAAAATGAAAAAAAAAATAATACTTTTAATAATTAAGCATACATATTAAAATTGGATACAATTTATGGTCTAGCATGTAGATGTCTACATACTTTGTAGTTTACAAAATTTAGTGTAAGTTACATTAACACTATAGGAGTGTAATCAGTCCTGTCCAGGGGGAATCACGAACCGAAAATTTCAGTCCACCATTTTTTCGGATCGGACCGTTAGCTATTGGTCTGATTCGGTCCATATGAGCTAGGAACATTTTTTTTTTCTCTTTTCTTTTCTTGGTAAATAAATTAATACAAAAATTAGTTAAATTAGTCAAATCAGAATTAAGTAATTATATTTATGATGTTAATAGTTACTAACTTAGTACTTTCGTAGAGTATGTATCTACATATAATAATAAATATTATCATAGGATCTATCGTATGGTATATTAGTTAATTGATAACATATATTATTTTACATTTTATATGGTCAATGGTGATAGATTAGAGAAAATTACATAATTAACTTATACAATTACTATATAAAATAACATATTATATATCTATATATAATATTTAAAAAATTTATATATAAGTGATTCAGTCAATTTCAATCCAGTCCAAAAAAATACACTTCGGAATTGGACCGAAAATTGAATTTTGGAAACATCATAAACCGAGACTGAGTATGGGTGAATTTGGTCCGGTCTGGTCTGGACCAAATCATTCGATCCGATTGATTTTTCTCGTCCAGATCAAAAAATCGTCACCCTTAAATAACAGTATAAAATTTTAAAAAAATGAAAATAAATGAGTTAACAAAATAAAATTACTTAAGAAAATCCCATTGAGTAAATTGTAAGCCCAACTTAAAAGATACGAGAATAAAAGCACCTTGCAATGCCCCCCAACAAAAGGAAAAAGGGCAGAAATTTAATTTTACACTGCAAACAAAATCTACTATTCATAAGGGATAGACACTTTTATATATACTAGATAAGAGCTTATGTGCAAGGCAGGTATTCCCTATTGAAAGTGCTACTGCATTTCTGATATGGTAGATATATATGAATTTTAACATGCATATCAATTAAAACAACACGTATGATAAATGTAACGATAATCATAAATCTATGCAACAAATGTTACAAATGGTTATAAATATATTTTAAAAAATGAAGAAAACAGAAAATGTAAAATTATTGAACACATAACATATCTAATATTTAAAATTCACTCATTATATTAAAATCATAATAGGACATGCATTGCTCCACTCATTATAAGACCAATTGGACATGTACATAATAATAATAATAACAACAACAACAATAAATGAAAATAAAATAAGATAATAATATTTTTAATATTTTCAGGAAACTACATAGATGTAAGCGTTATTCGAATGATAAAATGTAAAAAGAGAGTATTAATTTGAAATTTAAAAAATTATAATTTTTTTTTCAAATGAAAATATTATTACTTTAAAAAGTGATTCATAATGATTCATTATTATTATGAGAAATAATATGAAGACAATTATTATTTTTTTGAAACGATATCCTATAATAAAAAAATATTATTCTTTAAATTTAAAGACAGTATTTTCATTTTTGAACTTAAATATAATATTATTATTATTTTTTAAATCTGGAATTGCAATATCGATCTTAGAAAATAAAAACATGTTCTTACCAAAATAATTTTTCAAAGGATAATAAGTGTTATTAATTCTTTTAATAATATTTTTAAAAATGCATCAAACATAGATTAATATGGAATGCGTTATCACAAAAATAAAATAGTGAATATGATAAATTAAATACCAATTATAAGCTGATGCATAGATTGGAACCTAAAAATAAAAATTACATTTTTTAAAATGAAAATATTATTAGTCCAATGATTATGATTTTTTTTTTTGAATTACTACGAAAAATAATATGAATATAATTGTTAATTCTTAGACTAATATTATATGCGAAATATACTATTTTAAAATCTAATAAGAAATATAAAAAGAATTCTAAGTTGTTAATTTGTTCCACAAAAGTTTAATAAATAAAAATTTTCAATTGAGATTATTTGTAAGATATTAATATTTTAATCTTATTATTATATTCTAATTGATATTAGAAGAACCAAAATTCTAATTATATTTTTAAAGGACAATAAGGTAATTATGCAAATGAGGACAAAAGCATAATTGTAATTTTATTTTTTTAAACTTTTGTTTTTTTATAATATTTTTAGCTTAAAAATATATATTTTTTACAATATGTGTTATAGAATATGTTGTGAAATATATTGTGTGGATATCATACTTGATTTATACATTTAATAACACCACGAGGCAATTATTTCATTAATTTAATCTAACAGCAGTCGGGACGAATCATTTAATTTTAATTGCAAATTTCAGAAAACAAATGACTAATACACAAAAATTGGAAAACTCATAAGCCTTTTTGCAAAAACGAGTGTAAACCCACCAATTTTACATATAACCTCTTCATTTAAAGGGGAATTGTTATTCTAACTAATTAGAGCTTTCGCCGTTTAATATAGTTCTTTGGAACCCATAGCCTTATTAATACTGTTTCAAATTTGAAGAAAAAATGATGTTTTGAAAATACTGTGAGAGGTAATTTTTCGTCTACCACAACAATTAATATTAAATTTGTAAAGGAAGAATTTGGTAAAGAGTTTTGCTATACAACCTTCACCACACGGGTGCTTGGATCCTGAGCATGTGATTCTACTCTTGATTAAATACGTTGGATCAAGTGGGAGCTCTAGAGCGTGTATTGGTCAGATCATGTGGGAGCTCGGCTCCCGAGCATGTGATCCAACCCCAATCAAATTGATCTAATTATGTGACAGTTCGACGCCCCAATCATGTGATCGGCTCATGTAGGAGCTTTGCTCCTGAGTATGTGATTCGGCGCGATCAAATTGATCGGATCATATGGCATGTCGGATCCCAAGCATAAGATCTGACCTCAGATGCAATGTGATACCGAGCATTAGGGCTATAAAAACAACAAGTGAATCGGTAAAACCAATCGAACTAGACCGAATTGATATCCGTTTCCTGTTCCTAATAATCAAAACCTGTTAGAAACCTGTTTGGTTCTGGTTTTGATATTTAGAACATCGGTTCGAATCGAACCAGACCGGTAGATATATATTTTTAAAACTTTTATATTATATATATTTTTTATATGATTTTTTATATTATATTATATTATATTGTATTGTATATATTATATATATTATATGCTAATTTCTAATTAACAAAACATTAATTTTTAACCTTATTATTCATGTCTATTAATCTTATAACATAATATTAATATAACATTTGATATAACATAAAATTAAATTAATTAATCTTATAAATTTTAATATAACATAAATTATGATATAACATAAATTAATCTTATAATTTTTAATATAACATTTGAATTTTGATATAATGTATAATTTGTAATTTTATAACATAAAATTAATATAACACTAATATAACATAAAATGAGAGATATGAGTCAATTACTTGCTAAATTTTTGTTGGAGTATGATTTTGTTTATTCGTAAAACCAGATTGGACTGGACCAAAACCAAAAAAATAAAAAATTTTGGTTTCAATGATGAATCAGTCTAGTATCGGTTTTTAAAATTTTAAAACCAATGTATACTAAATCGATTCTAAAAAATATCTAAAATCACACCGACCAAACTGATTATACCTCTACCGAGCACGTATCCGACCCCGATCAATTTACTCGGATCACGGGGAAGCTCCTTTCTAGTGGAGCGAGTAAAGAGATCTCGATTCTTGAACCCTAGGGAGAGCAACAAAGCTAATCCCCTTGAAAGGCAACAATGCTCAAACTTAATAGAGCAAAAGTGTTCACACCCCCTAGCAAAGTGCTCCTCATGAAGGGTGAGCAACAACGACAAACACTTTGCTCGGGGTGTGCAACAACAATGAGCTAAAGTCCTTGCATCCAAGAGGACAAGTGACTGGAAGAATGCTCGTCCACCCTGGTGAGCAAAATCCGCTTGCAACTCGAAGAGCGAGGAAAAGTATTTGGCCCTGTGCCAACAAAAGTGCTCGAACCCAGGGCTGCTCTAACCCCTGGGGCGACCAAAGAGTGTTGAAGCCTAACCGAGCAAAAGTGTTCGAATCTATCGAGACAAAAAACAACAACTCGCACCTCGGGGCGAGTAAAGGGTGTCCTCCATCAAGGCGAGAAAACAACATCTCGCGCACTCGAACCAAAGGGTGTCCTACCGAGGTGAGCAAACAGTGATCCTCTTGAATGGCGACCAAAAGATCTCACCCCAATAAATGCTCTTCCTAGGGGGCAAGCATTCAAAAAATTAATATGGTGATGTTTGCAAAAGTGCTTGTTCTA
This sequence comes from Pterocarya stenoptera, assembly GCA_003123785.1. Classification (NCBI taxonomy): domain Eukaryota; kingdom Viridiplantae; phylum Streptophyta; class Magnoliopsida; order Fagales; family Juglandaceae; genus Pterocarya; species Pterocarya stenoptera. The sequence goes on along the minus strand of QEOT01124274.1, from coordinate 124,689 downwards.
GGGCGCGTATAAGTCAAAAGTGCTCGTTGCCCAAGGTGAGCAACAACATCTCACAGTTGTTAGGTGAGCAATATTACAAGCCCAAGTAGTGAGTCCAATCTCTATAAGTATATGACTCCAGATCAAATTGGTCAGATTACATGGGAGGTTGGCTCCCGAACATGTAAAGCTTATTAGATTGCCGATAGTATTCGACCAAGTCTGTAGCAAAAATTCCTACTAGAAATCTTCATCTTATAACCATCAAGCCGATGGCAAAAATAACCACCAGAAATCTCCATCTCTGACTAACGACAATGACAGTGTCGTGGGTCTTTGGTATGAAAGGGGAGATATTTTTTATTATTTCCACAACGGGTTGTGCCATGGTCAGATCCGATCACGACAATGCGGTCATCCATCTTTGCCAAAGCTCATGCCATGGTCAATGAATAAACATGACTCTACAATTTCTCTAGAGAAGAAGTTTAAAGTAGAAGGAGAAGAGAAAGAATAAAAGAATGAATAACAATAAGAGGATAGATGGAGAGTGGGGAGTGCGAGAAAAGATAAAGATGAAGGTTTTTATGGAGGTTTCTAGTTGTCATCGGCATGTTTGATTTGAATCATAATTGTTTCTGTCTAATTCGATTTGTTGTAGGGGTATTTTAGTCGATTTAGATATGTGACACGGACATTTTAGCCTAATACAAGTCTCTTGTAGGGGTATCATTGTCGGATCAATGTATGTAGCAAGGATATTTCAGTCCAACATGACATCTATAGATGGACATTTTGGTTCAAGTACTCATCACATGAACTTCTACGAAATAGAGTCTAAACTCACTCTTTTATTATAGAATATATTTAATTATTAAACACATATTATAAAAAAAATTAGTTTATATTGATATTTTGACGGTTTCAATCTTGAATCTTAACTGAAAATTTTTGGAAGCAAAAGGGTGTAAGCTCAAGTTCTTCTTCTGTTTATTTTTAACTTTATACGACCATCATTTTTAGTAATAGGAAGAAAAGCTTTACGTTTGTGAAGTTCAAAGAATGTTTGGAGGGCTGTTTTGATACCGTTTCTCTTTTATTTATATAATGGAATTATATGTGTATTAATTTTTTTTATTTAATGAAATATCCTAAATTATTCTCACGCATTGAGTGGGAGTATAGTTTCATAAAACTAATGTCCCTATTAATTATACTCTTAAGTTACGTTTGGTAGTAAGGTGATATCTGATATTCTGTAAATAGTAATGAAAATGTAGTAAAAAATAATGATAAAATATTAAATTATAATGAATAATAGTAAATAATAATGAAAAGTAAATAAAATAATGAATATAGAACACTTCACTATCCGAACGGAGCCTTAGCTACCCGTGAGGGAGTAGAAAGTTCCACTGCCCACCACATCAAAGAACCAGACCCTGAACGCCGACTTAAACTGGGAGCACAGAAAAATTGAACTCGGAAAGCTAATACGCTACCAAGACGAACCTTGTACCTTCTTAAAGCTCGCTCTCAATTGACTTCAGTTTTAGCGAGTCTCTGAAAAAACGCTTCCTTACTAAAACTAGCTTATATTGAATCCGCTAAAAGAATCCCGTGATCCTATGTCTTCAAAGAATATGCTTAGGGTGAGCTATTGTAAAACCCACTTCAAAATCCCATGTCTTCAATGACCAGGTTTAGGGGGCTTATCCTCTGCAAAACGACATAATTAGGAGATTGCTTTAGTCTAAGCATCAAATGTATAAAATTTAAAAGATTTGTTGCAAAGAAAAAGATTGGGAACATAATATTCAGATATACATAAAATAATATTGGGAACATAATATTCAGATATATGTTTTAAGTAACTCTACAAACAAAAATGATAACATTAACAGTTGAGTGGACATTATTCAAATAGTTACAAGAATAAGAAAAATGGACTAAATTCCAGTGCCATGTAATGCATGATAGAAAACTCATTTCCACTCGATATCTGATACCAATTATATATTAGTAATCTGTACATTTTGATGACAGCCTGAAGGTACAGATAACGCAAGTCTTCAACTGGAATAGAATTTTCAGAATATGTTGCACGGAATAGGATCAGTGATTTGTCAAATTTTATAACTTTGGAAACATAACTGAAGCAATATAAGCAAGCAAAAGAAACAATACGATTGTCTTAAATCTTTAGAGCTTGCATTTTACCATTCAAGGTGAAGGAGGTGAGAACTAACCTATTGAAGTTGGGTCTATATGTACAAAGAAACTTGCAGCAACTATCAGGTAGCAAAGAATGAGCATTAGTCCTTTTAAGTAATTTGAATTTCCGTCCTGCATGGTAAAAATAAAATTTATTAGTAGAAAAATGACAGAAATTTCCAGGCAAAAGGCAAGACAAACATCTGTCATGGAATTGGATCTGTCATATATGTTTTCATAGGTAATACACATATTTTATGATCAGAAAATGCACAGTCTTTGCAAAATATTAACATAGGTTGATTATTCCCAATACTATCGGTCATGTCAGCCACCCAGACTCCCAGACCCCTAAAAATATAACAGAAAAGAAACCGCTCACTGGCTAACCTGCAGCATGAAAGCTACCACCAGGACAGTTATGAAAAGCGTGGCTGTCTCAAAAATTTGAAAGTTCAAGTCCATAGGACGTCCCATGGCCCAGCCAGCAACCACGCAAAAGGGAATCTGCAGTCATAGTAACAATTTTGCATTTAAGTGTATACTTAAACCCAAATAGGGCAAGAAAAGACAATAGGAATAAACCTTGTAAAAAGAAATAACTGAAATTCATCTGATCAAATGTGCATTTGATCCAAATATGAAGATGAAGGCGCAAGTGTTTCAAGCAGATCAAGCACCCCATAGAATTACTTAAAAGCTAAAAACTAAGCTAATTGGTCAGACAACTCAAGTCGGAATAAAGAAAGCAGAATGAAGATACACTCTAGCTCAGATATATCCATACTTATATATTAAAATAAGTAAATTATTTCTTCTAAATATTTTTATTTTTATTAATTTTTAAAGGGGATAAAGCTAGGGACATCATTTTCTCCATGTTGGAAAAATGTACTCAAAGCAAGAATGGGATGGTAAGGTTGAACTCAGGAAGTAATGGCATTAAGAAGCAAGACATGATCAATGTTATAATATTCAGAACTCACCCCAAACATAGATATCTGTGTTGATGAGCCTATTGCCACTCCCAAAGATATGTCCTACATACAACACTAAGTAAATTAAAATTTTAGAGAATGTAAAAGACTTACAATTGGCCATGCATGGTTGTAATGTTATGCTAGCAGGATAAGCACTTACGAGCTTGTCTTTCATGGCAAACATAATAGCACCTGCATGCTCTGCAGCGTTCCCAACAATTGGAAGTAGAATAACACTGATAAACGCTACTGGGATTTTTAATGCAACAGATGCCCCCTGAATGCATAATTACAATTGTGAACAATACAAGTGAAACGAACCAATTCCTTTCACCATATATGAACCTAAGAAAATATCTCAATAACTCAAAACTTACGGTATATGAGAAGACACACACTTAACAAGAAATGTAAATTACAAAAATTCTAGGAAGATGATAAGAGATTTTTTAAGAACACTGGATATCTGACGAACATAAGCCCTCAATGATAAATAAGAATTTAGTTAAAAACAGAAATTTAGAAACAAGAAACAGAAACAGGGTTTCCAAAAATGACATAGACTTCCATCTTCAGAAATTGTCTATCAATATCCTGGTAGATAATACAGTAAAGGTGCCCCAAAAAACATTTACCACACATCAAAGAACAGAACAGATTCATAGGTCAAAGTTACCTCAATGGCATCAACCAAGTATTCTGAGAGGACAGTAATCCATGCAGTCAAAATTGATAGCCATATTATTGATTCCCACTTAGAAATCTCAGGAGCTTCTTCATCATCTGAAGTCCCTTCATTCTGAGTATCTCCCTGAAATTATGTCATTTATCTTATAAAAAAATCAATAGAACATTAAAAGAGAAGCTTTAACAAGTGTTATATGAGAAGTGAATGGCTATACTTTCAAAACCTCGTTATTCAACCTCACATAATTTCTCAACCTCAGTACTCATACCATTTGTTAGGTGTTCATAGAAGCTCACACATTTTGATGATTCTTTATGGACCATGGACTGGATGTTCTTAGTGAAACATCCCAAAACTTATCTAAGCCCAAGGTGTGAATTATTTAGCTAAATTCAAAATAAAATACGAACACGTTTAGATGGAATGAATACTCATGTATTTCAATACAAACATGTTTAGAGGTAAATAGGTGGTTGCAGGAACTTAACTCTTTTGTTAAAGCCCTTAAACCTGTTGCAAAACATAATATCTCTACATTGGATTATCGCAATACTCTCTTAACTGTTACTTTGAAAAAGCCTATTTTGGTTAATTGGTTTCCTCCTCCTCAGGACAAATTAAAACTCAATGTAGATGGTTCATCTAAAGGAAACCCCGGCTGCTGCATGCTGGCTGTGGGGGTGTAATTCGTACTGCTGGTGGTTCTTTTCTTTATGGATTTTCAAGTTTTCTGGGAAATGGTAGCAACGTATTGGCTGAATTATCTGCTCTTAAGCTTGGCCTTCTAACCTGTTATCAACTCCAGCTTTGGAATGTAATAGTAGAGGCTGATTCCCTACTTATTCTTAATTGGTTTCCTCCTCCTCAGGATAAACTAAAACTCAACGTAGATGGTTTATCTAAAGGAATCCAGGGTGCTGCTGGCTGTGGGGGTGTAATTCGTACAGCTGGTGGTTCTTTTCTTTATGGATTTTCCAGTTTTCTGGGAAATCGTACCAATGTATTGGCTGAATCATCTGCTCTTAAGCTTGGCCTTCTAACCTCTTATCAACTGATCCAGCTTTGGAATGTAATAGTAAAGAATGATTCTCTACCTATTGTTAACTGATTTCAAGAACACAGCAGCCCCCCTTGGCAGTATGTTGATATTTGGGATGGCATATTACAACTTCGGACTTACAGCCAGGTGGAGATAAAGCATATTTACAGAGGCTAATCTTTTTGCAGATGCTTTGGCTAACCATGGTGCTGCAGGTTATGAGGCTTCTTTCTCTACAGTAATGAGACTTCCAAAAACAGTAATAGGTAAAATGAATACAGATAAGGCAGGTTTTCCTTCTTTTAGGCATTAAAATATACTAAGTATAGTTTTATTTTGATAGGTTTATTTTTATGAGAGTTTTAAGAGTTTGGTTTTGGGATTTTGTAATCCTGACACTCTTCTACTTGTACATGGTATTCCTCTGCCGAAAGTGAGGGTAATTAATAAAATCAGGATTTAACCTGTTTCTTAAAATAAATAAGAAAGACGTATTTCAATACAACACTGACATTTTTATGAGTAATACAACACTGACACATACTGTAATAATAAGAAAACGATTTTCCCTCAGCAAATTATCAATGTACAAACCTCATTAACTGGGAGGTACAGGTTCTTCTGCCTCTTCAGCTGAAAAACAAGATAGGATGCATATGCCACAAGCATAATACAACTACTGAACCTCGATAGGGCTAACTCAGACTTCCCAAAATGTAACTCTGTGTGTGTAGAATGAAGAACAGCAGGAAATAGCAGGCCCATGACTGCCATCAACAGTAAACTAGAATCCACCGCAGCAGCTGCCTGAAAATAAATGTGGACTAATTTGAACTTTATTGTCTACCAAGATATAAATGATACAAGAAAGAGTATAAACGAGTAAATATGATTCTTTTATTTCAAAGATTATATATGCTCCAATGGTGAAAAAAATAACCTTATTAAACACTTGTTCCCTCTCAGAAAACATGAGCCCGCCACTGAAGAATGCGCATCCAAGGACTAGCAGCATGTTAGACAAAATTGAACCCAGTAGTGACTGTTGAACAACACGTATCATGCCACTTTTCAATGCATGAATTGATATTATCAATTCTGTTGCATTTCCAAAAGTAGCATTTAGAAGACCTCCAACTGCAAAGCTCAAAAGAAAGTACCTCAAGTGATCAAAATTGAAAATAATCATGTCATGCCATAAAGTAAAGGAACATATAACTTGAATAAGTGGAGAAGATGGTAATGATAGTTTTCATTCAGGCTTTCATTGTAAGCAACTAAACATAGTTCAAGGTACATCTACGCCAAAATGCATGGGATAGTACATAGTCGATCGTTGGCATGATCTACCCCAGACTTATTGTCCATGAACAAGAGAGATTTCTCTTGATTATTGAAAGAAAGGTCGATGTATAACATGTGGTGATACAAGAGTAAGTTATGACACCTTTGAATACTCAGAAAGCATGAGAATCTGACTCAACTGGAGGGAAGAGGAAATTTTGAACAGTAACTTCTTTCTTTGGTTGATCATGAAATGAAATCACTGTGCTATCTTGCAATATTGTTTAATAAACTTAATGCTACCGGCAAAGTTTCAGGATAGATAGATTTAAGGTGAAGCATGCAAATTTCAAGGCAGTGTGAGGGTTAAATGCCAATGAGATAGCTTATGAAATGTAAACGTTTATTAATGCATTAAATGTATGGAACGTCATTCCGAATATATAGGCTCAATGATGCAATGTGTGTATTTACCCTCTTTTTAAATTATGCCATTGTTATTTTTTCTTTTCATGTTACAAAGATTAGTACGCAAGTCCTGGCAGCCAACACTGTTACTGCGAATGAAGCAAAGCTCAAAAACAAGAATAAAGCCGGGGGGTGGAAGAATTAAGGACAAGTGCTAGTAATAACTAATCAATACAAACAAAAAATGCGATATCATTTTGAATTGAAAGGACTTACAAGTGGAGAAAGGAAAGAAAGAGACTATTTTTAGGCTAGAACTTAGTAATAAAATCACCTGTAGGTCCAGTAAAGGAAGCCAGCTGCCTGCATCAAAGCAAGCCCACGACATATTAGGTACTTCTCACTTTTCGATCGAAATAAACGCAAAATGAGCACTGCTTAAACAAATAGAATAAAGTTAGAAAACTACGAATGTGTTGCTCTCTTCCCCGCGGCATGAGTCTTCCATTGAAACGTCAACTAAGCCAGAGTTGATTTCAACAGCTCTAGTTTAATTATTATAATTATTTCAAATTTTTATCCATATAATAAATAATTAATTTTTTTAAATATAAAAATAATAATAATATTAAAAAATAATATTTTAATAATATTTTATTCAATTTTCATTTCAATTAACTCTCCAATCCTCACGAATTCACACAGAATTATAGTTAAGATGCGAGAAACCTTACTCTGTAGCATAACCCAGACGCTCAGCCAAAGGTATAATACCCAATAAGCACAAAAAGAATACCCATCCCTGAAATGGAATTGAAGAAACAAAATTAACAAAGCACTTATCCAATGATCATACGGAAGATATGTACGGGAGAGTAAAAGAGTATAAAGGTAGCTCACGTGATGGCCAGAGGATTTATCGACCAAGATTGCTAGAGGGCCAAAAGGGATGAGTAAGTTGATTTTAGCAGAGAGGAGTACGATCTTTATGCTACCAATCACACTATTCGTCATGTGTTTCGGACAAAAATTCTCTGAACCGCCAGCAGATGTACGCGGAGGCTCATGGAAAGAATGTTTCTTTCTAGAAATGGATGAAGGACTAATTAAGTTGTCGTCCTCAAATTCAATGACCGATCTTCCTTCTAACGACCCCATCTGTGATTAGCAAGGAAGAAGATGCAAATGCCTTTCAGAAAAGAATCAATGCCAAAGTTTATAGAACGAAGAAGAAGAAGGATAAGAAGACGACGACGACGATGATGATGAAGCGAACCTCCACAGTGGAATGGACCCGAACCATTGGTGATTTGTTGCTGTTGTTGTGGTCGTTATCATCCATGAGGTGTAGCTATTCCAAAATAACAAGGAGAGTTCCATCTCCAAGAACAGGCATTACTGCTCCGTAGCGTTGTGCGTTGAAGAAAACATAGAAGGACGTGGAATAGACCGACCTCGTGAAGAACTTTCTCTTTGATGAAGTAGAATGGATGGGTTTGTAGGTTGAGATGAGCACAAAAACAAAACACGCAAAATATTCGGAGAGGCTGTGGGTGGGAATTACCGGAGCCGGACTGGCTATTATGGGAGCATTAAACGGTTTGATTTGATTAAAAAGATAATAATAATAACGAAAATAAGAAGGGAAAGGAGAATGGAAGCGAAACGTATCATCCCACAGCCACTCATATCCCGCCATTAATGCTGGCTACATATTTGTTCGTTTTCTTGTTTACCTTTTTCAAAGCCGGGGAATATTTTTTTCCCTTTTGCCGTCTCCTTCGACATTCGTAATCATGGCTGGTGATTTTTCATACGACTCGAGACTAGAAACGTACATGATACTTTGAAGTCAGGAGAAATATTATACTTCCTTTTAAAATTTATCATATATTTGAATTAAAATAATTGACTTGTTTAATTATTGGCGACGTCTAAAAATTATGATAATATGAATGACAAGATTGACCGCTAATAAACTACTTCTTATATTTGTCTTCTAATATATAATGTATTTCTATAAAAAGTTGAGTAAAGGTTTGATCAAAATGGCAAATGGCTCACTTCGTGAGTACCTCGAGAGATAGAAAGGAAGAAAGAGAAAAGATAGTGATTGTATTCCCTTAAAATATGACATAACCAAATAATGTGCCTGGCTGACACACGATAAGCATAACAACCAAGACTCCCCTTCAAGACTCGGACTACAGAATAAACACAATAACAGATACTAACAGCTGGGCTGACCGGGCCATTGAGCTCAAGTTATAAAGGACTAATGAAATAACAAAGACCCAAGGCATAGTAACAAGGACCCAAACTTTCATTACCCATTACATATGCTCGGCCCATTGTCCCAATTCCTATAATTCTAAAGGGTGTGATTACCAAACGGTATTCCTCTTAGAATGACACCCTCTCCATGGTAATAGTTTTCATGGAGGTTGTTGATGTCGTGCTTCGCACACTCTTGGACTAGGTCTCAACAACTCAGATCTTCGCAGCGTGCCCTGCAAAAAAAAAAATGTATGCGGTTTTGAGAGGACGGCCTAGGGACCGTGAAGCCTTTGATGCCCAAGTTAGTAAGTGTTCTTGGAGTGTAGTACATAAGTAAGCAAGTCTAGGGATCATAGAGAGTTTTCTCGTACTTGGGATCAGCTATTTATACTACTAGTTTGAAGAGCAGATCATGCCTATTACTATAAGGTCCAGAGTCCTCGCGCTGTATATTTTCTCAGAACCTTTAAATGTGGCGTGACTCCTTGTCTACTTCATAATTGTGAGTGTGATTTGACTTACTGCGTCATTAATGCGGGATAGCTCCTTGAGCCTCAATCCAATTTATGGGAGCAGTTGATGCTCTGATTCTGATGAATCGAGGGTCATCTGCATTTCTCGTGTATCCTATGCATACTCTGTTTTCGAGGGAGGTCGCCGATGCATCAGATTAAGCTGTCTTGTCGACCAAACGACTCATCTCCCTAGTTAACGGTTTGCTACTTCCTCGACTAAGATCCTCATTGGGCTGGGTTTCTAGGCCGAGGTCCTGTTGGCCTTTCCTTATGGGAAAATTTCCCTTACAGGGGTGATGGTTGAGGAAGTGTAAAAAAATATACAACCTTTTGATTTAGTTAAAAGGTTGTATCAGTTGTTAATGGTTGTGTTCTTTGTCAACTATTGTATTACCAACGATTGCGCCCCTTGCTAACCAGTGTCTCATGGCCTATTGCCTCGTTTGGTTAGGCAATTTAGATAAGATGAGATGAGATATTTTGTTGAAAGTTGAATAAAATATTATTTTAATATTATTTTTATTTTGAGATTTGAAAAAATTGAATTGTTTATTATACTTTGTGTGAGAGTTTAGAAAAGTTGTAATGATTATATGAGATGAGATAGTTTGGTTTTGTGTAACCAAATCAGTCCAAACAAGGGTCATTGATGCACAATAAAAGCACTCAATTCTCCTTTGTCCATCACCAACTTGTGGGATAAATACCCTCACGGAAGTATCACCATATTGTCGAAGTTTTGTTCAATTTTTGTCTATTTTGTTCTCCATTTTTCTAAAGTGGTATCAAGAGCCTGGTAATGACTATGGTGTTAATTTTGTGCATTGAGAATACGATCAATAGGCAAGTGCTTGGTTTGGCAACCACACTTGCATATTACAATCATCTTCGGAGACTTTCGAATCTAAGGAAAAAGCTTTTTCAAATTACGGTAGAAGGCCTAGAGTATACTGAAAATTTTTAAAATCCTGTAAGTTCTTATTATTTTGAAGAAAATTATTGGCACTTTTTTACATAAAGAAATAGTGCATTGTCCAATAAATTTACACACACTATTACAGTTTTGGCTGGATGCCAGAGTCCATCACCACCGCCTGGATTTGACAGTGTCAGGGACACGTTAAAACCTTGGTTGCTGACGACCAGTTCACTGAACAAAAGCTAGGACAAGACATTTTCTGAGTCTGCAACGTCCATGCGCGAGGAAGAAGAAGATAACATCTCTGATCGAAACGGTGCCAGTTTGACCAACGGTCAGGAGAATTCAAATTATTCTTGGCTAAACGACATTGTCATTCAACCAAGTGAGGAAAAAAATGACCAAAACGACAATGTCATTTTATTTGTGTCTGATGTTCAAAAGATTACATCGAACGATGTTGTTTTGAGCAAGGGACCAAACGATACCATTCCAAGGATGTTGGAAGCCATTTCACCTAGAACAGACTCACTTCAAACGGCTAGGATTTGGGCTAAACCTCCAGCCCATTTCGTAGAAGCTCTGGGCTCATAGAGAGTTGGACTCAAGCCCAAGCCCAAGCTGACAACCCCCAAGCCGACCCATCACTGCAAGCTGCGCTCTGAACAGAAGATAGAGCCGCCCACCAAGTCGTCGACCGAGCCACTGACGACATGTTTTCTTCTCCTAGACTCAGTTTGAACTGTTGACCCGATTTTCTGGACCGGTTTAGGCCAAATTTGATATTTTGGGTCGTTTGAGATCATTTTAAGCCTAATTTGGTCTGTTCAAAAGTCATTGTGCTCCAAATTTCATGCCAAATCAATATAGAGCACTTGTTGGTTGAGATTCTCGCCAAAAATTCTTTAAAAAGAGAGAAACATTAAGGAAAGTTCGTGGAAATTTTCAATCAAGGCGTCACTTCAATTATTCTTATTTAAAATATAATATGAGAGTTTCGAAGCTGCCACCTTGGATTAAATCTAAGGATTATTATTACTATTGAGTTTGTAATAATTTTGATTTTTCACAGTTGACTATTGTATTTAATTTATTTACAATAGAACACATTTATTATTTTTACATTCTTTTTGTTGTTAATTTTTTAAGTTTAATATTTATGATATCAAAGAAAAGTATTTATGACACTGAATAAAAGTATTGATCCCTAAGGGATAGAAAACTTAATGGAAGAAATGTTCGGGCCTGGAGAAGGCATATAACTTGCTTTTAACCCATGAAAATATCTTATACATATTAACAACACCAAAGTCATCAGAAAGTCTAGAAAATTGGTTGAATGGAAATAGGAGCAGCGAACCAAGTGAAGGTAAATGGGAAGAACACAATGCATGGGCAAAAAATTTAATTTTTCATTGTATGAATGATCATATCATTCCTCTTTTTGAAGACTACGAAACTATTAAAGAAAATATAGATGCAGTTGAGTCAAAGTATGATTTAAGGTTGAATACCTATATACAATTATTATTGGATAAGTATAACCAAACTTGTATGAAAGAGAATGATGACATTGGCTATCATGTACTTCAAATGGAGTTGATTGCAAAAGAGTTATATGATATTGGTCATCATCTTACTAATAAAATGCAAGTTATAACTATATTAAATAGTCTTCCTTCATCTTAGGAACAAATTGTTAATTGCTTAACACATAGTGAAAGTAAAATAACAATGGCATCACTTCCAGTACTTTTAGTACTTGAAGGAAAAAGGATGAAGAGGAAGAATAGAGATAGTGAATCATCCAATTTATTGATGACTCAAGACAAGCATCCTACACAAAACAAGATGAAGCCAAAACAATTTTAAAAAAAAAATGGTTGAAAAATAAACGAAGTAAACTATTTACTAGAAACTATTTTAAGTAAGGGTATTACAAATCACAATGTTCTAATAAGAGAAAAGCACAAGAAAACAAGGAAGTTTTTATGACAGTCTCATAAACAATGCTTATGGAACCAACGTCAGATTCATGATGGGTTGACTTTGTAGCAACAAAACATATATGCAGAGCAAAGATCTGTTTGTCAAACTTGAAGATAAACAAACAGGAAGGCACATAGTGTATATGGGCAACAACACATATTGCGATATTTTGGGACAAGGTACATGTAAATTTAAAGTGAATGATTCTATTATTTTACTTAGTGATGTATTATATGTACCTAATATTTGTAGGATTAGTATCATTACCTGTACTAGATTAGAAAGGCTACAAAGTTCAGTTTAAGTCTGGAACCGTTGTAATAAGTAAGGGTACTGAATCAGTGAAAAATATGAAAGACCACGATATGTATGTACTGAATGTTGATATTAATAAAGTATATATTTCTGATTATTTGAATGTGTCTACTGATTGTGCATATTAATGGCATTTAAGATTAGACCATATAAATAAAAATAAGATAATTAGAATGTATAAAAGTAGATTAATACCACAAATAAATTTAGATAATTTTGATATATGGGAACCATGTATCAAAGAAAAAATGAGTAGTAATTTTTTTTAAAAAAGCTGGAAATCCAAAGATTTACTTAAAATTATACATTTTGATGTTTGTAGACTTTTTAAAATCCATAGAGGAATGAAGCACTTTATTACTTTAAGAGATGACTATTCAATATATGGACATATCTATTTACTCAAATATAAATCTGAAGCAATTGAGAAATTTAAATAATAATATAAAGTAGAAGTAGAAACCCAGTTGGGGTAGGCCCATCAAAGGTTTGAATAATGAGAGAGGAGGTGAATTTGAAATTTTAAATGATTTCTGCAAATTGAATGGTACAAGACACATTTATACTGTGATATATATATTAAATAGAGTTGAAACGAAAGTAAAATCTCTTACAACTTACGAGATATGGACGGGACATAAACTAGGCTTAAGTAAACTCAAAGTGTGGGGTTGTAAGGCACAAGTGCTTATCCCAAGGCCACTAAGGAATAAATTGAAAAGTAAAATCTGGGAATGCAGGTTTATTAGATATGTAGAAAACGGAAGTGGTTATAAATTTTATCATTTTGATAAAGGATTGATAGAAAGTAGAGATGTTATTTTCTTAGAAACACAAAATTTATTACTCCAGTTGATCAGATAAATTTATTAAATAAATTAGAGAATCAACAGATCTCAACAGAGTCTGGCAATGAAAATTCTGATATTATTCAAGTACAGAATAATAAAATTAAAAAAAGTCAGTTAATAATTAATCTTCAGGTATTGATGTTGGAGATAATGTGAGTATAAGAACTAGACGACCATCGATATTATTTCAAAATCATTATGCACTAAATACCAATTTTGAAAATTTAAAAAATGATCCTAAAATTTTTTCGGAGGCAATCAATATTATCTATTCAGATAAATGGCTTGAGGTCATGAAAGATTAAATATAATCGATAAACAAAAATAATGTTTGGGAGTTAACAGATCTTCCAAAAAATAGAAAAGCTATTGGTTGTAAATGGATTCTCATAAGAAAATTTAAAATTGATGATAGTTTGAAAATGTATAAAGTAAGGTTAGTGGCCGAGGAATATACCCAACAACTAGGTGTAGACTTTGTAGACACATATTCGCCTGTGACAAAGTTCAATTTGTAAGGATTATAATACCTATTGTTGCGAGAATGAATTTGAAATTACATTAGTTAAATATAAAAACAGTTTTTTTTAATAGTCAATTAGAAGATGATGTCTTTATGATTTAACCAGAAGGATTCCAAATTAAAGGACATGAAGAGAAACTCTACAGGTTGAAGAAGTCACTGTATGGATTTAGCAATCTTCAAGATAGTGGTACCTGAAGTTTCACCAAGTCATTTTGGAAATGAGATATGAAATGAGTCCACTAACTTATTGTGTACACATATGAAAAAATGATAATAAATTAACATTATTATCATTATATGTTGATGATATATTACTGATATGATGAATGAAACAAACGAATTCTAGAAATCTAAATTTGAAATAAAAGACATGGGTGAAGTTGCCTATGCTCTTGGTATAAAAATTTCTAGAGATATAAATTCAAAAATGTTGTATTTAGATCAAGAAAACTAATAACAAAATGTAGTTAAAAAGATTTGGTATGGAGAATTGTAAATCCTTAAATATACATATTTGCAAAGTTCATGTTTCAAATAAAAGTATGTGCCCAAAAAATGAGGAGGAAATATGTGAAATGCTTAAAGTTCCCTATGCTCAAGCTGTGAGAAACTTCATGTATGCAATGACAAGTATAAGACCAGATATTTATCATGTAGTAGGATTGGTAAGCAGGTATCAATCCAATCCAAGTAAAGAATATTGGCAAGCAGTGAAGCGTATATTAAGGTATTTATAAGGTACCAAAAATTTGAAATTGTGTTTTAGGATTAGTGATCTAGGATTGATCGGCTATAATGATGCTGATTTTGGTAGTGTCTAGATGATAGAAAAATCTACAACTGAATATATATTTCTATTTGGTGGAACAAAACTTTCTTGGCTGAGTAAGAAACAGGGCTGTGTTGCTAAGTCTGCTATGAAAGCATAATATATTGCTTGTAGTACTGTAGTGAGTAATGTGGTGCGGGTGAAACGCTTTATTGAAAACTTAAATTTGGGTACATCCACATAACTAATCAATGTGTTTTATGATAATCAGTCTGCCATCTCAATGATAAAAAGTGAAACACAGAGTTTCAAGAGAAATCACATTGATGTGTATTATCACTGTATTTTAGATATAGTGGAAATAGGTGAGGTCAAGGTTAATTTTATTTTATCGACCTAGATGGTAGCAGATTCGATGACCAAAGGATTATCTCTGGAGAAATTCAGAGAACATGTGACTAAAATGGGGTTGAGAAAAACTCAGGTGAAGCAACTTTATGGCCGACATGCATAACTCAGGAAATTATGTAGACGCTTAGAAAATTAGAGTTATGGTGATACTCAAATGAAAATTTTGGTCATTTGTAAAGTCACTGTAAAGTAATTAAAGAAAACCTCAGGAATTGCCTTAGGGTGAGTACAAGGTAGGTTTGGGAGTGAGATGAGAATTTTGTGTTTTATTTTAGAGTTTAAAATATTATTTTTTAGTTTTAAAATTTGAAAAATGTGTATTGGGATTTAAAAAAGCTGAATTGTTTATTATATTTTGTATGGAGATTTGAAAAATGTGTAATGATGAGATGAGAATTTTTGAGAATTCTTAGCCTCCCAACTTGCCATAAAATTTCAGTGCAAGTTGATTAACCAAATAATTGGTTGATTATTTGTAAATTCGCTAATAAGATGATTAGGAAAAGCATCAAGAATAACCTTTAGGGGAAGTACTTAATAAAAGTTCAGCCCAGGTCGATACATGTGTTATGCATTTAGCTAAAGTTGTCAATTGTGACAGGATTTGATTATTGATCCAGTCTTGGAGAATTGATGTCGTTCACTAATTTTTTTTTTTTTTTTTGTGAAATGAAGTTACCCTTTATATGTGATCGATAGGAGCACATATGGTGGAGGGTGAGGTTAGATAAGGTAATGAAAAGATTGTGCGCACATAAAGGCTTGTCATGCTCTGATGTCGATCTGCAAGAGTATGCAGATGAGAGTTGAGTAATGGAGAGCTTATATTGGTACCAAGGTAAAATACTCAACTAGATCATCATCGTTTTATGTGATTAAGTGGGAGATATAATTTTAAGGGGTATGATTACCACAAGGTGCACCCCTTGAAATGACACATTCTCCATGGTGATGGTTTCCATAGGGGTGATGGTTGAGGAAGTGTCAAGAGACACAACCTTTTGATTTAGTCAAAAGGTTGTGTCACTTGTTAATGGTTGTGTCATTTGTCAACCATTGTATTACTAATGGTTGTGCCCATTGCCAACCAGTGTCTTATGGCCTATAAATAGAGGTCATTGGTGCTCAATGAAAGCACTCAATTCTCCTTTGTCCATCACCAACTTGTGGGACAAATACCCTCACGGGAGTGACACCATATTGCCGAAGTTTTGTTCAATTTTCGTCCATTTTTGTTCTCAATTTTTCTACAATTCCCCCATCAGAAGACAGAACTCTACACTTCATTTCTTCACTTCATAATTCTAGATCTGAGTTGCAACCAAACTGTGACAAAACCATCCCCTTATAGCACTTTGCCCACAAGGTGCGAATAAGAGAGCTATAGTAGCTTGTACGCTTCTCACGTTGGCCATCCTTGTTTTGCCCTTGCCACTGCACCAGTAGTTCTATGAGAGGTTGATTCTCAGACTTGCAAACTCAACACCCTTTCTGGTTTTGGTTTAAGGACCCATGTTGAGTCTTTGAGGGGCAGATCTACAAGAGGTAAGTTCCTTTGCCTGAGTTTCTTCTTTAGTTGGGACACATGAAATACTGGATATATGGCTAATGTGGGAGGGAGTTTTAGCTGGTATGCCACTGAACCCACTTTATGGATGACTTGAAAAAGTTCAAAACATTGTGGCACAAGCTTCAATTTGCGGCTATTCAACATTGAGAATTGTTGGTACGGCTGTAGATAGAGGTAGACCCAATCTTGGATTTGAAAGCTCTGTTCTTTCCTTCTTAGATCCACATATTTTTTTCATGTGGTTCTAAGCTCTCTGTAAGTTATGCTGTAGGATCTTTAGCATGTGTTCCCTTGATTGTAAGGCGTCTTCCACAGCTTCAACCTTGAATGTCCCTAGCATATAACTTAATAGCCTGGGAAGAGGGTATCCATATAGGACTTGAAAAGGGGTTAGTCAAGTCAAACAATGTTGAATGGTGTTGTACTACCATTCAGTAAGGGAAACTTATAATGCCCAGTCTCGAGGCCTATCCCCTATAAAACACCTCAAGTAATTTTCAATACACTTGTTAATTGCTTCGGTTTGACCATTTGACTAAGGATGGTAAGCCATGCTAAATGCAAGCTACACTCTTTGGATCCTTAACAACTCCCATAAAAATTGGCTAGTGAAGGTATTGTCTCTGTCAGAAACAATGGAATTGGCATCCCATGGAATAGGACTTGCTTGGTGAAAATTGAGCTACTGTTTTAGCAGAAAATGGATGTTCAAGAGAGTGAAATGTCCATACTTTGTGAGTCTATCCACTACCACCCATAGGCTATTAAACACTTGTGAGAGGGGCAAACCTTCAATAAAATCCATAAACATTTGTGTCCATGTCTGTGAGGGAAGAGGGAGGGGTTGCAACAACCCACTTGGTTTAGTCTATTCAGCTTTGACACTTTGACACGCATCACAATCATGCATGGATTTTTTTTACTTCGGCCTTCATCCATTTCCAGAAAAAATTTCTCCTGAATCGATGAAGAGTCTTATCATATCCAGAATGTCCTCCCACAAGACTAATGTGTAATAATTATAGTAACTTTTGCCTGAAACTTTAATCATCAGCCACAACAACCCTCCACTTATAAAATAAGAGTCCAAAACTTGATAGTGTAAGTTGGAGGTAATTCACCCCTTTGAAATCTCAAAAGTAAGTCTTGGATCTTAAAGCCTGCAGCATTGCCCTCTTTAATCTCTTCCCACCAGTCAAGTGTGGGTAGTGAGATGAATGCTAAAGTGGCCTCTTCTCTAGGGTTTTCTGGTTCAATTCTCCTTGACAAAGCATCAACCAGTTTATTGTCTTGACCCTTCCATTACTCCACTAGTAAATCATACCCAAACAATTTTGAAATCCACTTATACTACATGGATATCCCCACCTTTTGCTCCAACAAATATTTTAAGGTTTGATGGTTAATTCTAATCACAAAAGGGTGTCCTAACAAGCATGGTCTCCACTTTTGTAATGTCATCACCAAGGCATAGAGTTCTTTTTCATAAGTTGATAGAGATATGATCCTCACTTTCAAAGCTTGGCTATAGAATGGTATGGGCTAATTTTTTGCAGAAGTATAGCTCCAATGGCAGAACCTGAAGCATCACACTTGATCACAAATGGTAGAAAAAAATTAGGTAAGACCAATACAGGGAGTTGAGTTACTAATCTCTTCAAATTCTGAAAGGCTTCCTTATCTTCTTCATTCCAACAGAACTGGTTTTTCTTTAGCACCTGGGCAAGAGGGGCTACAATGCTTCCATACCCTTTAATGAACCTCCTATAGTATCTAGTCAAGCCCAAGAGACCCCTTAGTGATTTTAAAGTAGTCGGGAATGACCAATTCTTCATTGCTACCAATTTCTCAGGATTTGTTTTTACCCCTGTAGCAAACATTAGATGCCCTAAATAGGATACCTCCATAGTAGCCCAACAAGTTGTGTTGTTTTAGAACCTCCAATGTTAATTTTAAGGTTGGACATGCTCTTCCATGATTCCGTTGTACACCAAAATTTTATAACAAAACACTAGTATAAACTTTCTTAAATAGGGCTTATAAATTTCATTCATTAAGTTTTGGAAGATTGATGGTGCATTAGTCAACCCAAACGACATTACCAAGAACTCATAATGCCCTTCATAAGTTTTAAATATTTTTTTATGAATATCCTCGAGTTTAACCATACTTTGGTGATAATTTGAAAGTAAGTCCAGCTTGGAAAAAAGTCTTGACCCACTGAGTTCATTATCAACTCATCTTCCACTAGAATAGGGAATTTGTCCTTGATAGTCACATTGTTTAGGGCTTTATCATCAACACACATTTGCCATGTACCATCAACCTTTCTCACCAATAAAACAAGGGATGTGGTTAGGCCTTATCAGCCCTATGCTCAACAATTCCTTCACAAATTTTTCAACTTCTTTTTGGAAAGGGGGGTATCGGTATGGCTTACTGAAACTGGTTTGATGTTTGGAAATAATGTCATAGAATGGTCATGGGATTGGTGTGGGGGTAGTCCTTTAGGGTCGCCAAAAACATCCCCATATTGGTTGAGTAACTCTTAGATGGGAGGGGGTATTTCTTCAGCTATGTTTTCCTCTCTAGGCTCAATTAACTGTAACAACAATCTTTTTTTCTCCAACTTATTATTTTGATTAATATTTCTCTCCTCAATGAGATTAGAGGGACATAACCCTTGTAATTTTGCTGCCCTTCCTTGATATTGAAGCTGCATCGAAAGATCCCTAAAGTTCCACAAGATGGGTCCCAAATCATGTAACCATTGAACCCTTAATACCATATCACAACCAGCCAGGACTAAAACAAATGCATCGATAGTAAAAAAATTCGAGTGTAGCTTAACCTTGAGTGTTGCACATCTTCCCTTACTACTAACTTGTTCCCCGTTAGAGCATTGGCAATGGTTTAGGAAAAGGCAAAAGTAAAATTTGGCTAAAATCACATGTTTTGCCTTTTGTCTTTACCATTCAAGAGAGATTAACACATTGGATTATCTATCTATTAGCCAAAATAATAATAAAATATTATTTTTAATAATAATATTTTTTTTTTCATATTTTACAATTATACTGACCATATGCTAATTAATAATTAAATTATTATTTTGCCTTATGTTGAGAGATACAGCAAGTGGGAGGAGAGAGAGATAAGTGATAAAATAATCAATAGATAGTGAACAATACCTATCCATATATGTAGAGACATTGTAGCTTGTAAGCAAACAATTTACATTTGGCTCTTCCAACCTAGTAGATTTAATGGGGTTGTTAGTTAAATATTGGTTTGCATTAGTGTTTGCCTACATCATTTCTAGTGATCTTAGCCACCTTAACTTTTACCTTCTCATGGATATTCAATAGAATTCCCCCTACCAATTGAAGAGTCCAAAAAATTGTGAGTACTTCCTAAATCTATTAGCGCAACTAGTTCTTGATTCCCTGTCATTCCCTTAATTCTCATGGCTTTGGGGTGTAAAGAACCAATGAGTGCATGTAAGGAAATCTCGGGTTGGTTGGGATTATTGAAAAAGTCCAAAATTTCTTCACGAGCTACCTCCTCTCTTCCTTCTTCAATTTCATCAAATTCATCATCCACTTCATTTATCAAGAATGATTTGGGTTGTTGGCACCTATGGCCCAGATTTCACTTAAAATCACAAAAAAAAAAAAAAAAAAAACAACACACCCCTTGTCTCTTTTCTCCTTCATTTGATGGGTTTTAGTTTTCTGAACTGGAATAATGACTTTTGGGTTAGTGTGGGTGCTGTTTAAGGCAATGGCAGTGTTGTGTTTGAGGATTCCAACATCATGTTGAGAGTAAAAAACTCGAGGGTTCTTCCTACTAACCACTACATTCTCCTCTTGAATTTTAGCAAGGTTGTAGGCTATCAACAATTTTTTGGGATTAAACATACGTACTCGAAGTCAAATCTCATCTTTCAGTCCACTAAGGAAACAACGCAACTTCTATTATTCTAATAAACATCTCAGCCAATTAAACAACCCTTAAACTAAATTTATACACTTTTATAAATCCAGTTTGTTTAAGCCTAGTTAAGGACTCCATTGGATCATCATAAGAAGATGGTCCAAATCTTACTAACAAAGCATTAGTGAAACTCTCCCAATCTTGAGTTTCCCCATACTTCTCCAAGTCTTGGAACCAAACCAAGGTTTGTCCCTCTATATGAAATGAAGCTAACTTTAACTTATGGTGTGTAAGTGTGTTGTGGTATGCAAAAAAGTGATTAGTTTTATATAGCCAGCCACTAGGATCCTTACCATGGAAAGTAGAAAAATCAATTCTTACCAGATATGAATGAGGCTCTCCTCCCTGCTCCACCTGCTCATTCTGGGAGCCATGTTAAGATGATTCTCCATGAGGGTTACTGTCTCTTCTGCAGCTTTAATGTTAGAGAAGCTATTTGCTGCACCACAGAATCAATCTTTTGAGGACTAGCATTTCTGTCTCCAAGTTCTGTCAACTGGGAATTATTAGATTTCTTCAAGGTTGAAAGTCCATCCTTGAGCTGATTGAGTCTTGTTCATTCTGGCATAATTTGTCACTTGGGATCAAATCCCTAATAGTAAGAAGGTAGCATTTTTGTATTTGTGCTGTAATATATATTGTATTAAAAAAAAATTGATTCAAGGTTTGATGAAAATGGCAAAAGGCTCAAGGGTGAGTACCTTTATTGAGGAAGAAATGGAAAAGATGATAATTATATTCTCATAAAATCTTACATAACCAAATATATACAGAATGTGCCTCATATAAAGGCTGACACACAGAAAGCATAATAACCAATATTCCCCTTCTAGACTTGGACTACACGACAAACACAATAATAGTCTAAAAGATATTAAGGCCTCGTTTGATTACACAGTTCAGATGAGAAAGATGAGATGTTTTGTTGAAAGTTGAATAAAATATTGTTATAATATAATTTTTTTAATATTATTATTATTTTAAAATTTAAAAAATTTAAATTATTTATTATATTTTGTATGAGAGTGAGAATGTTATAATAATGAAATAAAATAAGAGAAGATTGTTTAATTTTATATAACCAAATCAGCCCCAAGAGGTGAGTCCATTGGACTCAAGTTATAAAGGAGTAAAGAAATAACAATGACTCAAACTATAATTACCCATTACATATGCTCGGCCCATTGCCCCAATTCCCCATCAGAATACAGAAACCTAAACTTCATCTCTTCACTTATCAGAATATTTGAAGAATGAGATGATAATTTTATAAATGGTAGTAAGATAATTTGTGAATAATAGTAAAATAGTTTGAGTTACGTATTTATTGAATTTTGAGAAAAGAGAAATAAAAAGTTGAATAAAAAATATTATAAAGTTAAAATATTGTTAGAATATAATTTTTTAATATAATTTTTTTTTTTTTTAAGAATTGAAAAGGTTGAATTGTTTTTTGTTTGGAAGTTTGAAAAAATTGTAATGATTAATTTGAAATAGTTGTAATGATTAATTTGAAAATATTTATGTTTGAGTGACGTTTAGAAAAAAAAAATCAGATAAGATAAGATAAGATGAAATGAAAATTATTTCCATATATTTACTAATCCTTCTATATCAAAATTGCGATCGAAGTGTGACAGTCCACTTCTCGCATCTTCTGACTTTCACTAATAACGATCACATTGCTTTGACATTTCTTGAGGATTCAGGAAGAATTTTATTTGTATTTTTTTTGGTCGATAAATGTAATTGGGCCTCAGCAAAAGGTGGTCACCGATAGTGGCCACTTATTGCATTTTTTTTTTTAACTTAATTGTTAAGTAATTATTTTAAAATGATTTTTATTTTATTTTATTTAAAAAAATATTTAATGAATTTAAAAAAATGTTTGAAAAAAAAAAGAAGAAAAAAGACAAAAAAAAAAAAAAAAAATTTGTCTATTCGGTGGTGGTTTCGGTGGACTCCCTCTGTGTGAGAGTAGCACCGTCCTTTTACAGAACTTGCATCGGACTATTAGAGCACTTCCAATGGATTATTCATCATATTCTTAAAAATAAATTACCAAAACTCACTTTTTCTAATTTACATATTGACTTTTATAATATATCATATATCAGCTTATCTATTTTTACTACATATAATTTAAATATTATACTTTTTACTATTTTTTATTCATTTCAAATATTTTTTCTAACTATCAATAATATGTTCATATCTTTTAATATTTACAATATCTCCTCATATATAATCTCATATCATTATGTTCTATTTTAAATCAAACTAAACATTGATTCAAAATATAACAAAAAAAAAAAAAAAAAGAGAAAAAGTTATGTCTTATTTTAAATTACTTATAAAAAAATAGACAAAATTGAGAAATCCGGTTCCATATTTCAATACACTTTAGTGGATTCTCTAGCAGATAAATGCAAATAGATAAGCAACTATGACCGGCCAATATCACATAGGGGCTGAAACAAAATTAGAATAAAGGGAAAAAAGAAATCCAGAGAAGAGAGAAATAATTAAAAATGTTTTACATGTATGAACAATAATCTATAAATGTAGCGGGATTACTGTAGCTACTTGAAAAATAAAGATGATTTAGAATATCCATTGGATCTTTATTTTGATTAGCATTCTTCATGTTTTAAAGAAAATTGTATTTTAAAACATCCATTGGGAGTGTTCTTAGGTTGTTCTAACGAGGAGTCATTAGTCACGTTCACTTATAGTACACATTTTAAATAATATTTTATATTAACCATCAAAATAAAAAAATTACTTACAAAAGTATCATATCAATTTATTCAAGTGGACATAACAAAATTAAGGACAAATATATATTTATATATATATACATAAAAATGATATTATTTTTTAGTTGGGTATTAATAATAAAAAATTATATCTTGAATCCAATCGTAATCATGGATGATTTATATAATTATCTTTGTATTATATATAAAATTATATTAATTAAGTTAAAATATATATACAATCCATTTATATTAAACGAGTTCATGGGATAAACTATGTTGTATTCATATTAACCCAATAAATTTAATTATTAAATGAGTTATACAACTTGTGTCGTGTCACCCATTATTTATATAAATCATGTTAATATTTTAGAGTTTGAAAGGTTTAATTAAATTGATCGTATTGAAATCAATCTATGTAGTTTGATACTTATGACTTGACATAACGCAAACATGACCCTCAAACACAAATTACCGCCCTAATCCTAGCAATCAAAATTGCATAAAATGCCATTTAACAAGAGGTGGCACTCTACACACGGTCTCTAAAACCTAAAAAGTAGAACTTTGAAAACCACGTGGTAAAAATATAACAATTTGGGGGATACAAAGAGTATTTTCCCCGGTTCTCGTACCGTCAGTATCATCTAATGAAAGGTACCATTCACTTATTCATCTATTCCCAATAACAATATTCAACAGTACCCAAATGAAGAAATATTATTTCCAATCATGTTGGTTTTATATACCTTACAGTTTGTTTCATTCAGTATATTATTACAATATCCGGCCTGTTCATTCCTGCAAACCCTCAAAAGAAACAGCAATAGACTTTATCATATAGGTGTTTGTCGCATACTTATGTAGATAAGATGTAAAGGGGAACATGGAGGCTTGTATTGACGAGCTTCTTATTCGAGTAGACAAAAACAGAGTAACCTTGAGGTCTCTTCCTCTATTAAATTACAATATACTACCAGCAAATATACATCATAATCAGAAAACAGCAACCTCAAACCAATATCTAGGGAGAAGCTTCCATAGTCGGCAGGAACAGGTAAAAAAGTGTTTCTAGATAACGGTTCCACTTGGAATCAAGGCGTCCTTGATCACCGTGACAATCCCGCTCTTAATGAAATACCCATCCGTTTCCCTTGCTGCTTCTTGCACACTGTCGCCATTAATAATCTGAAAATATTTATAACACATGTTGAAATCAAGTTAACTAATATATATACATACGCGCACGGGCGTGTGTGTGTGTGTTTATATATATATGTATATATATTCATCTTTAAGTGCTCAAGGCATGGACCAAAAAAGAAAGCAAGAGCTAAAAAAAAAAAAAGTAGAAGAAAGAAAAAGGTAAGAAAGAAAATAGAATAGGTAAAGGTTAATCAGCAAACATGACAAGCATAATATTGCATACAGTATGCAAGTGGAAATTCTGAAGAGAGATGTGTGCACGTTTCTGTCACTAGAAAAATTATCGTTTCCATAACAATTGAAAACTGGGTAAATTTTGATGTTTCATTCTCACTTTCAATAATTCTGGTGTCTTTTCAGCTGAGACTAACCATGAACTCCAAAGACCAGGTTAAATAATAACGATGATGATGATGATGATGATAAACAGAGTAGCCAATTTAAAACAGACATCAAATTAACCTTTGGCTTGCTTCCCTAAAAATAAAGTCAAAAGATGCATAAGAACACAGCCATGAGACTTCATAGTAGAAACAAATTAAAAGATTGATGGTAAGTTAATCTGAAAAGATCCTTTTTTTGATAAGTTAAGCTGAAAAGATCCTAACCTTCACATTGTCCCCAATCCGAGCATTCTTGTCAATTATAGCTCTTTTGATGTGGGAGTTCTTGCCAATACCTATTGGAACACTACCCTTTGCAGCCAGGAACCTCCTGTCAGCATCCGTCTGGAGGAAAACAATAACAAATTTACAATCAGAATCAGTTCAACACTAAAATCCATTCAACTACAATGTTAACAGACCCAGCCCAACGTTTCAATGCTTAGCTACTTATCCCAATATACACAGAAAATAAAAATGGAAAATGATATCACATCACCACTTCAAAAAAGAAAAGAGAAAAAAAAAACAGGTTGAAAACCCTTTTATCAGGTATTACCTCATAGTAATCAGCTCCCATCAATAGTGTGTCTTCAATGACTGCACCCTCTGATATACAAGACCGAAGCCCAACCACAGAATGGTGAATTTTGCAGTTCTGCATAGGAGTGTAAATTATTTGGTCACAACCAGAATTTTAAGTTTTTTCAAACATTGAAGAGGCAAACAGACAAGTATGTGATACAATAAACAACCAAGGCAACTACAAACTGTAAGTAGGTTGCAAACATAACCTTTCAATAACGTACCTTTATTACACAACCCTCACCAATGACGCTGTCCGTTACATCAGCATCAAGCATTTTGGATGGAGGCAAATACCGTGGTTGGGTGTAAATGGGAGATGAACGATCATAGAAGCTGGAAAAGAAAGTCCAAACCGATACAGACATGACAATTCATATGCGTTATATATCATATGTAAAATACCAAAAGAAAATCACGATATCCATGAACAATATTAGTAGAACAAGAACAACCTAAAATCTGGCACTGGTTTTTTGGTGATCCCCAAGTTTGCATTATAGAAGGCCTCAATCGTACCGATATCTTCCCAATAACCATCATACAAGTAAGCTTGCACCTATAGAGGCAAAGAAGCAAGACACAATTAATCCTCTGGGAGTTGCGATTCCGTAGAAGTCAAAGCAAAAAGAGGAGAAAAAATATTCAGATTGAAAAACCTTTAGCATGCGATGATGCATCAATTTGTTATGCCAAAGTTTTGAAATCACACATTTACTCTCATTTTCTAGAATGAGATGATAGCGACCATGAATTATGAGACTATTGATGTAGACCATATTGCTGATACCATAGAATTCACTAGAACCTGGGAAAATGCCAAAACGTTTTTATCTCCAAAGGTGTACACAGGGTAAGACAACCCACAAATGCTTCTAACTCTGCATGTTTCCTTATGCACTATATGTAAGCCTATCCGCGATGGCCATATAATATCATGCATACAGAATACATGCGTCAAAGTAGGATGGCTTCAGCATGGATAAATTAGCAAATGAACAACCACCTCTTCATTGATTCAATTTAAGAGGGAATAATGACTAGATTAAAACAAAAGGATGATACATACTCTCATCCCAATGGAAGTTGCACCAGGAATAACTTCGCTCCCAAAATCGTTGGCTCCAGGGAACTTGTCTCGAAGCAGATCCAACATGACATTTTTGCTGACAACATAAATACCCATACTAGCGATGTAAGGCATCTCCTTTGCCCTCTCATCATCCAGACCCAAAATAGTTGTATCAACCCTCATGGCTTTGAGTTGGTCTCCTTTGGGTTTCTCAGCAAACTCAACAATGCGGCCTTCTTCATCAATCTTCATCAAACCAAATGCGGTGGCACGCTTTTCATCCATGGGCAGTGCAGCCACAGTGATATCGGCATCAGTCTCCCTGTGTGCTTGTATAAACCTCTCATAATCCATCCGGTACAAATGGTCACCGGCAAGAATAAGGAATTCCAACACGTTGTGCTCCTCAAACAGCCACAAGTACTGCCTTACGGCATCAGCAGTACCCTTTATTCATTGTATGTAATTCGAAGGGTTAATACACACACAAAAAAAAAAAAAAAAAGCCAAAACTTTGATCATTGAGGTAAAAAAAAACAAAACAAACAAAAGCTAGATAAAAAATAAATAAAATTTTAGGGGCTAACTCTAGTAGTAAATCTGATATTATGAGGGGGTGATAAGAGTCTCTCGAATCATTTTAAGGGTTTAAGTTATATCAACCATTCACTTGCACTTATAATTGTCACAATCACACTCAACATGGGTTTAAATGCAATAATCAGTTCATACAATCCATGCGCTGGCCACTACTTCTACTGGATGAAAGAGAAATGGAAGGAAGATGAGTTTGAAAGAGAAACCTGGAACCAATTGGGATTCTCGGGGCTCTGCTGGGCAGCGAGAACCTCAACAAAGCCCTCGTTCTTGTAACCCCCCATGACGTTGCTGGCATAGGCCCGGGAGAGGTGGCGGTTGAGAGAGGCGGAATTGAACTGTGTGAGCACATAGATCTTGGAGATGTTGCTGTTGAGGCAGTTGCTGACGGGGATATCAATCAGCCTGTAGTTGGCCCCCAGAGGAACCGCAGGCTTCGCACGCTTCTTCGTCAGCGGATACAGCCGGGTCCCAGCTCCGCCTCCGAGTATAATCCCCAGAACACTCTAAATATTACATGATTTAATAATTAAAAGATCAATCAGCTGAGTTAATGAGTGAAACAATCGATGGAGAGAGAGAGAGAGAGAGAGAGAGAGAGAGAGAGGACTGACTCTGCTGGCGTCGGGGTCGAGACAAGTCTGAGAGTTTTTGGAATCTGAAACGGCTTTGGGAGAGACGACGTGGGGAGTGGGGTTGCGGTGATTGGTAGTGTGGCGACGGAGGACTCCAAAAGCAGCGGTCTTGATTTCGCCGGAGCAGAGATGAGAAGCGGAGAATGAGAGAGTCGCGGCTTTGCTCATACGGCCCTCATGAGAGGAGGATGTGGAAGAGGATAAAGAAGCGTTGGATCGATTGGAGCATGGTAGTGTAAGGGCTACGGTGGCAGCCATGGACGCCATTATCACGTGGAGAGACTAGCGAGTGAAGAAGAAGCAGAGGAGTAGGATGAGATGTGGCTGTGAACTCAACTGAGTCCTTGGAGTAAGGTGGAGACTCCCTCTATTATTAATAATTTGACCGGTTTGTCCCTAGCTAGTATAAAACTTTGGAATACTCGCGATGTAAAAATAATCTTACAGTAATTTGACGTGATTTATTATATTATAAAATTATTTTTATTATAAAATAGATAAAATTAATCAGATAAAATAACAATAATTATGATATTTCTTTTTATATAATTGGTCCGTGAATGCAGCAGTAATTTATAACTTTTGGTGAGGCAGAGGTGGATCCTGCCTCGGGAATCGTTAACGCCACTCGTTTCCCTTCTCATCACGCAACTACGGATCACCTTTGTTTTATTTTTATTTTTTAGTCCTAATTTATTATTAAAAAATATTTCATCTCACCTATATTTTATTATTATATTTTTTTAAAATTTTAATATAAAATAAAATAAAAAATTTAATTTTTAAAAATCAATCTCATCTTATTCTATCTAATCATTACAATTTTCTCAAATTTCAATACAAAATAAAATAAACAATTTAATTTTTTCAAATATCAAAATAAAAATAATATTAAAAAATAGATTTTAACAATACTTTATTTAATTTTTTAATTTTAATCTCAACTCATCTCATCTCTAAAAACAAACGATACCTTAATATCTTGGACGAGAGAGATTGGTGTCCTTCCAATTATTAAGGAATTTGACTTCTCACCATTATTCACCTTCATATTTTATATTTATAATTTTTTCATAAAATATAAAAGCATTTTTTATAAAATGTGAAGTATAAAGTAGTGAAATAATAACTTATGAGAATAATTTTTTATTATCTTTAGGCCTAGTTTATGTACTAAAAATATCTTACTATTATTTATTATTTTATTATTATTTTTTACCAACTTTTCACTATTATTCATTTTTATTCAATATTATATCATTATTTTTTTTGTTATTATTCACAGAATACCTTACTATCCAAACGCAACATTAGACATAGTTTGAGTATTGAGAATATTCTCATAATATATCACTACTATTCAATATTTTATTATTACTTTTTCATTACTATTTATATAATACCTGAGAATACCTCACTATCGAAACGTGGGCTTTGTTTGAATTCACAACCTTCCTCAACTCATCTTATCTTCATTATTACAATTTTTTTTTTAAATTTTCACACAAAATATAATAATATTTTGTTTTCAAATCCCAAAAGAATCTTCTCAAATTTTCACACTAAAACAATCTTACTTTTTCAAATCTCAAAAAAATCTTCCATAATTTCTACATAAAAAATAATAAACAATCAACTTTTTCAAATATTAAAATAATAATAATATTAAAAAATAATATTTATAAAATATCTTATTCTACTATTAACAAATCATCTCAACTCATCTCAACTCTCCTCCCAATCCAAACAGTCCTAATCTTGTTTGTTTTCATGAGATGAGTTGGAATAAAAAGTAAAAATTAAATAAAATATTATTAAAATATATTTTTTAATATTATTATTATCTTAAAATTTTAAAAAATTAAATTATTTATTTTATTTATGTGAAAGTTTAGATAATAAATTGAGATGAAAATTAAAAGTTGAATAAAATATTATCAAAATATTATATTATTATTATTTTAAGATTTAAAAAATTGAATTATTTATTATATTTTATGTAAAAATTTAAAATAATTATAATAATTAAATAATATGATTTAGAAATATTTTTATATTAAATTAAATTTTAAAATAATTATAATAATCAGATGTGATGTGTTGTAAAATATCATATTAATAAAATAAGACATACTTTAATAGATGATAGACGCGACTTTACACCACTCAATAATAAAAGATTGACAGGCAACCATCATTGTGTTTAAATTTTAGGATTTTATATTCTTCCCTTATAAATCTTAAACCAATATAATTAAGCCAACTGTAAAATTATTGAAACGTTGAGATGCGAAATCAGGATTGAAAGGAGTACAGCCTGAATTTTCTCTCAGCGGCACCTCCCTTACTTTCTAATTTCTACGCATGAAGTTTCAAGTGCGGCTTGACTCCAGTGGTGTAATGACATGATCTAAATCTGGGAATCAGTTGGTTTTCAAACGCACACGCCAGACCGTGGCAGACCGGGTTCATTAGGAAAATTCTACATCCCCGTTGCACCCATCCCGCTTGACATGGATGTCCATGTGCCATCCTTTTTAATATTAAAAAAAAAAAACGTAAAACATGTTTGAAATAAGAAACACCTCTCTAAAATAAAAAATTCAAAACTCGACCCATACCCCTCTCAGAACCTCCCTGCTCCATCTCCATTTTATCGCCTTCCTCCGTCGCCTCCTTCGACACGGGCATCAACTCTGGGTGGCGAGGTAGCCCCTCATCCTCATCGAGTAGGGAGCTTAACCCATTTCGGTCGCAGCGCAACCGCTCAAAGAAACGGACTCCCAAATGTACCACTACCCCTCCTCTTTTGTCGCCTCCTCTAGCACTGGGATCGATTCCATGCTGCAAAATCGAACCTCAGCCTCAGCCTCAGCCTCTCTCCAAAACAAAAACCCATTCCCGTCGCAGCCCCCTTCAAAGAAAAACCCTAACTCCCGAAAAAAAAAACCCTAACTCCCGAAAAAAAAAACCCTAACTCCACTCTCCACTTTGTAGCATTTTCTCCTGCCCTGGGCTAACCTTAGCTTCGAATCTTTCATCCCAACTCAGGTGAGAATCAAAGCGTTCTTTTCTTTGTTGGGTTTATTTTTTTGCAATTCTGAATAATCCATGAGAATTAATTTAATTTTTTTTTCGGGATTTTGTAAAGGTAATTTGTGAAGAAATGACTGCTTTTATTTTTATTTTTATGGGAATTAAGGTAATTTTGTCTACTGCAATTCTTGAATTTTCTGTTGTTGCAGTGGAATTTTCCCTGTCACACGTTGAGGAATTATTCTTCTGGGATGGATTTGTATGGCTTGGGTTGATAATTTATGCTTTCATTGGCACATAATCTATATTTTGTGTATATATGCATTGAGTTGGTATTAAATGGAAAATACCCTAGTTTAGTTGCCAGGCATGAGATGCCAACTTGTCCCTTGGTGCTTGTATTACATTTTGTTTTCATTGGGCTGGGGGTGGGGTTTGGGTGAAGATAGTTTGCTTCAGAATATGCTATTAGTACAATAATTAGAATTGAGTAAATCCCTTAATACTTGTATTGATAAAAAAGAAAGCAAATGAACAGCATGGTCTTCTACTGTTGAGAGTGGTGGCCTGTCAACAAACTTATGATGGAATTCTATCAATTTTATGTAATAATAGGTAACTTTGGGTTCAATAGTTATCCAAGTCTACATTTCACGGAGAAATATTTGACTGGATGTGAAATAGGTTTCTCTTCCTGATATTTTATAGACTTGATGTTATGAATTGAAAGGAAGTTAGAAGAAAACTAAAAGATTAGCCATCTCTGGATACTTTTGAATAGTTGACATAAGCACATTTAAGGATTACATGTGAGACAACAATATTTGTATGTTTACTCATTGATATGAACTCTAATTAGCAACTGTCACTCGATTCATAGACTACAAAAGTTGGTTTGCGGTTGATCAACTTTAAGTTTTAAGTAATTAGAGTTAGTTATTTAGTAGGATTTAATATTTATTGATTCTGTGCAAACTAAAAGTATTATAAACCCATCAGATAGGCATATATGCATGTTGTATTGCTGTCTCCTTGAGTGGGGGAATTGAGTGTTGTGAATTTGTTGATAAAGTGGAATTGAGTGTTTTTTAATTGTCATTTGTAATAGAAATCTTGGTTAATTATGATTGAGTGCCATTGTTCCTGAAAGGTTGGAAAAGTCAGTATTCGATTCACGCAACTTCAATAATGAAATTTGGTTGCGAAGTTGAGCATGGCTATGATTAAACACTGACAGGTAATGCATTAAAATAGGTTGTTCAAAAATAGCTAGCAACTATTCGACATTTGGTAGTCTAGAAATAGAGGCTATTAATATTGACACAATGTCTGAAACACTAGCAATATCTCACGCTCAAGAATCTTGTGCCAAAATGAATACCCAATATGCTTTTGTGGTATTAAAGCATGTCGACAAACCGCGCATACGGAGGATAATGAGGAACATCGATTTTTCAGTTACCAAAATTTTGAGGTATATTATTAACTTCTTTGCTAAGAAGTTACTTTTTAATCTTTATCTATTTTACTTTATGAAATCAAGTCTAATTTACTTGTATTTTTTTCAAAAGCAATATGATGCTTATTCATATTGAAATATTGTGGGAAATTCACCATATATGTATTTGCTAATATGTGTTGATTGGTTTTGCAGGTTGGACATTCTTGCAGGTTTTTTTGTTGGTATGACCTGGAAATATCACCATATGACAAGAAGAGAATCAACCGTTTAAAAATGGAAATTCAAAAGATACAATTAGCGATGGATATCCAAACAACTCGACATCGACTAGAAATAGAGATTGAGAGGCGCAAGAGAAAGTTTGAGAGGGTCAACGTAATTTTATTAATTTCAATGTCGTGGGTACTTTGCTTAGGCATGCTTTTTGGGAAATTTTGAAAAACGAAGATGTCGGTTACTTTTTGTAACCTACGGTTGGTTGGTTACTTTTTGTATAAGTAAAAAGTGATGAAGGATGTATAAACTTGTTGGAGCAGATGCTATTTATTTTGACTGGTTAAGTGATGTATAAATTTGGTTGGTTAACATATGAATTTTGGAACAAGATGCAGTTGTATGGGCTAAGGTTGTTTTGAATTATAAGAGACGTATTCAAAATAAAGGTGCAAGATGCAATTGCACTCGTACTGCAGTATTACTAACTCAAATTTCACACAAGCCATTGATCTCAAGTAATTGCTTTTTACAGGTGATATTGAAAATTTATTCATAGGAAAATGAGTTGGTGTCATCATTTTAGACGGTTTACAAATCCATGTATGTGGACTGCATACAATACCGAAATTGATAAATTATTTGTTTCTTAGCACATGAAAATACTAAAAGCCAATTGTATATGTTACCATTGGTCCCTCAAAAAAATATACAAAATATGTCCATTAGTCATTCAAAAAATATACAAAATTTGTCCATTGGTCCCTCCAACAATACAAAAAATATTTCCATTGGTCCCTAAAAAAATATACAAAATATGTCCATTGGTCCCTCCAACAATATACAAAATATTTCCATTAGTCCCTCAAAAAATATACAAAAAATTTCTCCATTCATCCCTCCCAAAATATACAAAATATACCGGGACCAAAAATAGAGAAACCAAAAAACTGTTGTTTCATTACAAAATATACAAAAGCATCTGGAACGTGACTACTCTGCTATTCATTAGAATGAATTTAATAATTTATCGTTATAAGAAATATAATATTTTATATACAATTGGCAAAAAAAAAAAGGAACCTCAGCTGAGTCGACGTGTAATCGTCTTCTTATACTAGATTTCTTAAGTCTTTTCTCAACGGGGTTCACTTTTCTCTTACACGTGGGTCTTTTCTTATTCTGAACTATCAATGGACTCAGAACTCCATGGAAGTAGCTGGATCAACAATACCATGGTACTATACCTTCAATTGTTCTATCTCACTAATCAATTTCACACAACTGTTCTCAGACTTTGATGCATTGGAATACAATTTATAGAAGCAATTATGGATCCTATCGTGCCTTCGGGTATCATCGATGCTACTAGTGTCATAACTACTTTTAATGAATGTGTATCTTCGCTTTACATCTTTCTTCCACTGATCTAAAATATATTTTGATGGTATTGTATGATTGCCTAGTTAAGTCAAGATGCAAAGAGCGTACCTGTATAATATGCCTCTAAATTCAAATAACTTACAACTGTATTTGACATCAAGGGGATTTTCCTCAACTTGGACAGTGAAGTTATGACGTTTTAACAAGTCATCACCAACTTGAACCTCATCAGTAACTACGAACGTAGTTCTACCACCCTCACATCCCAATAATGAGGTAGTCAAATATAAGAAGCCCCGTAATTCCTCTTGTACTTATTTGAATTTAACAATTGTATATGCTTTTTGAAATTGTTTCTCAAGAGGATAGTGACTGATGCAAGGAATTTCCGTGTTAAATGAATTAAAGTTCGCAATTACTTCATTCTCTACCTTCCTCCTAAAAGTTGAATCGTACTAGTCAACAAATTGCTTTAGAGTTGTTCTAGAATTAACGTAGTCATCGAAAAATGCATTCATATCTTTACTCCACTGTGTAGTTGATATTACTACCCAAAATGTGTCTCTAACGTAGGCTGACACCCAAAAATGCTGATCACTATATAGTGATACCAACCATGCATTCTCATGTAGATCATACATATCGAGCATATCGCGGCAACATTCCTTGAATTTATGCTCACTAAAAGAGTCATAAACGCATCTATGTATAGTACTCTTGATTTCCTCATATTGATAATGTGATCCAAACTTTTCAGGAAACTTTTTTATTATATGCCATCGGCAAAAGCGATGCTTAAACGTTGGAAACATCCTTAAAATTGTAATTTTCATGGCCTTTTCTTGGTCAATGATGATTGCATTTAGTAGTTGGTCATTCATACACTTCAACTATGAATCAAACAACCATTTGAATGTATTTGCGTCCTCATTGGATATCAATCCACATCTAAATAAAATTGACTGTCCATAATGGTTCACACTTACAAATGGTGCAAAAGGTATACGCATTAGTTAGATATGTTGTGTCAAAAGTAATTACATCCCCGAATAATTCATATGCAGCTCTACTTTGGGCGTCTAATCAAAACATATTCTTTAACCGCATCTCATGGTCACTGTCTATCTTATAAAAAAAATCCATATTTCTTTTTTGCATATCTTGAAAATAGTTATATAGAGTTACAACATCTCCAACCCCGGGGTGAAGTTGTTGTGTTTTGTCAATGTAGTTTCGACACTCATCTCCAAATGACACATTTTCGTAACCCCTGCCTCAACAATCACAGCCTTGAAATTTTTGGACAACTTGATTCCTGCCTCGTCATTTATTTCAAGCCTCTTAGCCACACGAGTATCAACCTTCTTAAAGCATTTGAAATGTCTAGACTTTCCTGGACTACAAACATGTGTGTGATTCAAGATCACTTTAGATAAGGTAAATCTACCTTCATTATTCAATATCGCGTTAATCCTAGCCATACAACCCCATCTTCTCTGTCTGTCTTGGTTTCATAACATTGACAGCTTTACTGAATGAACTGCCTCCTCGTGCACATGCTAAGCATAACCATCTGATATTCCCATCGCCATCCTGTCTAGAATTCCTTTTACACACCCCAAACCCCTTCAGCTGACCATACTTCAAATAGTAAGACCTCACTTCTTCTACAGATGAAAATTTCATTCCAACCGTAGGTTTTTCAATACTTTCATCACATTTAATCTTCTTATCAATTCCAACTTCATCACACTCATTATCTGAATGAAGCATGTTGCAAACCATTGTCTCCATCTCACGTTCAAATTGTCTACAGAGATCCAACACGTTTGAATACAAGGGAAAGGAACTTCTCTACTTAAATAGAAGCAATAGATAAATGAGCATACTTTTTAATAAGACAGACAACTTTTTCTATGTTAATATGCCACACAATACTTAGGACTATTAATATGCAGAATTCTCTATAATACTTAAGACTATTAATATGCCACACAAATCCAGAACAAGCCCAACATAATGACATCTAAACAACAACAAATCAAATTCAGAAAAATTTAACATTATGTCATCTAAACAACAAAATAAATTTAGAGAAAATCAAAATGATGCCATCTAAACAATAACAAATCAAATTCAGAAAAACCCAACATTATGTCATCTAAACAACAAAATAAATTCAGAAAAAACCAACATGATGCCATCTAAACAACAACAAACCATATTCAGAAAAATCTAACATTATGTCATCTAAACAACAAAATAAATTTAGAAAAAACCTACATGATGCCATCTAAACAACAACAAACCAAATTCAGAAAAATCCAAAATTATGTCATCTAAACAACAAAATAAATTTAGAAAAAACCAACACAATGCCATCTAAACAATAAGGGCACGAGGGGTTGCGATGGAAATGAGGGCTTTCAAGGGGGATGAGGGTTTCCTTTGCTGCGCGGACTAGATGTAGGTGACGGAGGAGGCAACGAATGAGGCTTCTCTGGAAAAGGAGGGGTAGCAGGGTGCTTTAGTTGGGACTCAGATTTCTTCACTGGGGGCTACGACGGAAATGAAGGGAGGGGCTGTTGAGGGGGATGCTGTCTAACTTGCAGTGTGGAATCGATCCCGGTGACGGAGGAGGCGACGAAGAGAAGGAGGGACATTGGTGCGTTTGGGAGTCTGTTTCTTTGAGCGGCTGTGCTGAGACAGAAATGGGTTAAGCTCCCTGCTCGATGGGAATGAGGGGCTACCTCGCAGCTCAGATCAATGCTAGTGCCGAAGGAGGCAACAGAGGAAGGCGATGAAATGGAGATGGAGCTAGGAGGTTCTAAGAGGGGTATGGATCGAGTTTTGAGTTTTTTTTTTTAATAATTTCAGAGAGGTGTTTTTGATTTCAAACATATTTTACATTTCTTTTTTAATATTAAAAAGGATACCACATGGGCATCCATGTCAAGCGGGACGGGTGTAGCGGGACAGGCAGCGGGGGTTGTAGTATTACCCGGGTTCATTAACAAGTGAATCGGTTCTGTACCTAAGCCCCAAAGCCCTTAATCTCTCCCCTTGAAGCCCTCAGTGAGGTTTCTACTATACGATTTCTTATTCTTCTGAACTACGATTTCCACTTCTTCTTCTGCACTATGATTTCTTCTTCTTTTCTGCGATTTCGACGCCGGATTCTCACCACTCACACACTCAGATTCTCACCACTCAGTCCACCAATGTGAAGCCCTCAGATTTGAGGGAGGGTAATGTATCGTTTCTTGTAAATAATCTTCTTCAAAATTTTCCTTGTATTACTCATTTTATCTATGTGATTCTAGGATTTAGGCATACATTTCTTTTTTGCTCTATGTTTACTCCATCTCTTTTTTCCTCTAGGGTTTAGGTATATTAGCTGTAAATTAATGGTATTTGCTAGAAACTAATGGTATTACCTCTGGATGATGCCTCTCAAGGCTTTGTGAAACCCTCTCTCTTGGTAGCTCTAAACCTTTTCTACCTCTTTCTTGCATGTATATGCTCAAAGACTAAGTCGTCCTTGTTGGGAAGTATAAGGTATCGAGAGCTTAACTTTTTGCATTTTTTTTTCAAATCAGAGTTTTCTTTTTTCAATTCTTCATAGTTGGTTGCTTGAAAATGGAGTGAGACTCTAAAGTTTTGTTCTTACATATGAATATAGTATGGTTTACTTGCATTGGCTTTTCCATTTTTTGAAAATTAGGAAGGTGGTCTTCACGGGATTGCTGATTCGAAATGGCAAATGAGGTTGTTTCTCCAAAATGCCCGTTTCTGTAAGGGGAGGAAAAAATAATAATTTCCACATCATGTGTGGGGTGTATGATTATGAACAATTGCTGATTTGTAGAAAAACTCATTCTGTTATGTTGTCATGTAACTTTCTTTCCACATATACAGTAAAAATACAAACTCATGATTTCTCGTTGTTTAAGAGGGATGTTTAGCAAATGGTATGTAATGAGAAATTTGTAAATAGTAGTAAAATAGTTTGAGTTAAGATATTTTCTTGGATTTTAGTAAATGAAAGAGAAAAAATTAAATAAAAATATTTTAAGCTATTGTTAGAATATAATTTTTGTTTTAAGATTTAAAAATGTTGAATTATTTTATGTGTTTTGTCTGAAAGTTTAGAAAAGTTGTAATAATTAAGGAATGATTAAACGAAAAAGTTGAAGATTTGAAATTGAACCGTGTTTGTATTTGAGTGATGTTTGAGAAAGAAATGAGATGAAAATCTTTGAGATGAAACTATCTCTATTTCCAAACAACCCTAAGGTTGGGTTTGGTTGTTGAATCAAATTCAACTCATCTCAAACCAATCATTGATAGGACCCACTACTTTTTCAACTTCCCATAAAAAAATTCAACTCATCTCAACTTATTTCATACATTTTAACAAAAAAAGTTTGTTAATGTAAAAATGAGTGTGTTAGCAAATTCGTGTGAAAACCTTTGTAAAATTTTGTTATAACAAGTGTTGATGTGGGTTAAAGTGAAAAGGGATCGAAGTGAGCTCAACATGGCTCCAACATAATCCATACAGAGAGTGCACTCAATAGGCGCTTGAGCAGAACTCATACATAGAGTTTGCTCGAAAGGCGCTTAACGTAGCGCTCGAGCGGAAGGTAGATAGAGAGTTCACTTAACCTTCGCTCGACATGGAGCTTGAAGTGACTTCTAAAGTATATCATCTCCTCGACATATGCTCGACCCATAGCTGGAGTGAATGTTCAGAATTGTCACTTAAACTAGGGTTTGAGCATCATATTTCTTGGCGGATATAAAATGAAACTTATGCTTTATTCTAATGTGTGGAGAAACTGAGTTAAAGCAAGAGCCTCTTCCTAGAGCACTTGAGAGAAACTCCCTTCAACATTCAAAGTTAATTCTCTATTGAAAAATACATCTCTATCATATTACACTCAAGATTAAACACAGTTGGGTCCATTATTGTGGTCGTGTTCATTGGCCGGAAGGTTTTTGGAGCTGCCGTTGATGTAGAGATCGAGAGGTTCTCATAGGAAACTATAGAGAGGTTAGAGTTTCGGCACTACATGTGTGCAGAGATCGAGTTTCGTGGTGTTGCAAGCGAGGTTTAGCCACTACAAAGATTTTGTGAGTGTTTTTAAATTTGTTGTAACAAACTAAAGTTTTTATAGTGGATTTGAAGTAGTGACCTACACCCAGAGTGTTTTTTATTTTGAAGACGTTCTTTAAATGAGTTTTCACTTCGTGACCAAATTGATGTGTTGATTATTTGTATGATTTGTTTCATTGATTAGTTGTTTGTTTAACAATATTTTTGAATAGACCATCAAAATTGTAGTACACCTACCCTTTAGGTGTTGTGTTGGGGTAGAACCACTGCTTTTTCAATTGGTATAAGAGTTAGTTTACTCCACTAGGATTTAGTTCGTAAGTGTGATCTTGCATTAGTGGTTAGAATGGATAAGTCTCAATAACTCTCATTATCACCTATGGAAAGTTCTCAATCACTCTCAACCACATATTTTGATAGTAGCAACTATGCCTAAGTTTGAATGAGAGCTTTCCTAAAATCTATATATGAACGAGTGTGAGTATCTATGGCAAAAGGATGGAGACAACCTGTTACAATTTTTTATGGAACCGAAAATCCCAAAAGGGAGGAAGATTGGACTAAGGATGAAATTAATGATTGTAATTGGAATAGTAAAGGCCTAAATGCAATTTTCATGACCATGTTATCTAAGGAGTTCAAGCGAATCTCCACGTGAGATATTTTAGAAATTATCCATGAAGGTACCAATGTCATAAAGAATTCTAAACTTCAAATGTTGACCACCAATTTTGAAGAACTTAGAATGAAGGATGATGAAACATTTGATGTGTTCTATAAAAACCTGAATGACATTGTCAATTCGAGTTTCTAGGTGACAAAATCCCGAAAAACAGATTTGTGAGAAAAGTCCATAGATCTCTATCCGAGAGTTTTCATCTCGAAGTTACTGCAATTGAAGAGAGAAAAGACTTAGATAGTATGAGAATTGAAGAGTTGGTGGGCTCTTTATAAACCTATGAATATACTTTTCCTCTATCAAAGAAAAACAAGTCCATAGCTCTCAACACAGTGAGAGAGGAGTTAGATGAATCATCTGATGAGTTTGCTATGAGTGACAAGGAGATAACATTTTATATTAAAAAATTCAGGAAGATGTTTGTGTCTAAGAAAGACCCGGGACAGAAGAAGAGAATGTTTAAAAAATTCAATGGGGGTTCAAGTTCAGAAATCAAGAAATGAGCTCTAAGTAAGACACTAGAGCTGTCAAGGATAATGTACAATCAAATATATAATGTCATGAATGTCATGGTTTTGAGCACATTCGCTTTGAGTGTGCAAATTACAAAAAGGCCAAAGAGAAAGCAAATGTTGCTTTCCTGAGTGAAAGTGAGTCTGAGTCAAGTGACTCATTAGAGAATTCTCCCTCGAGGAGAAATCTCAACTACATGGCATTCACTTCTTTTGTTGGTGGCAAAAGTCACAGCAGTGAACCAATGTCCGAAAATGAGAGTATATCTAGAAATGAATTCGGGTATGAAGATGAGTTGTAGGAAATCTATGAGAAGTTCTATAAGGAATGTGTGAAATTGAGGAAACTCAATAAAGCATATATTGAGAAGATAGAAATTTGCAAAAGAGAAAATGAATATCTTCAAGGCAAACTAAATGAAGCCATTTGTCTAACTGACCAGTTACAAAGGAGGAGTGTGTTTCTTGAAGATAAAGTAAAATTTCAGGAAAGTGAGCTGTGTTTGTTAAACACTAAACTGCAGAGATTTTCAAATGGGACACAAAAGCTTGACCAACTCCTGAGTGTAGGAAAGTCCTCCGGTGACAAGAGTGGTCTAGGCTACGTTGAAGAAAAATCTAATATTTTTCAACTTCAAAAACCTCCTATGAAAATGTAGGAAAAATCGTGTTTGTTTTTACATTAACTGAGAATAGAAATGCTCACCCATCTGAAAAGGATAAGAAACTCTTATATGGACAAAAGTTCATTCCACCTCTTAAGAGACAAGGAGCCCACAATACGAGCCTTATATGTCATCACTATGGGAAGGCTTGTCATGTTAGACTAGATTGTTTTAAATTAAAGAGTCACTTTGTGCATGCTCCAACATCCTCTAAAAGTAGGACAGTTTATCCTTCTAAAAGGGGTAAGAATCTCATGAATACTCATAAGTATGTCTCACCCTTCATAAGACAAAGAGCTCACAAAGCAAGCCACGTGTGTCATAATAGTGGTAAGATTGATGACATCCGACCAAAAGTGAGACAAGTGTGGAAATGGGAAAAAGCAGACCAGACATGGTATTTATGCTGTTGACTGACAGTCATGCATTCATGCATTTTACACATGTTTAGGTCTTGTATGGCTTTTCTTTATTTTCTTGTTAAAAGTATATTGTTTGTGTTTAACTCATGCATATTTATGTCCTTGTGTCCTCTTGGGTGTGTTTTTCAAAAATCATGCATAGTGTTATGCGCATGGATGTGATAAAGGAAGTTAGTGCTAGAAATTCTAAAAAATTAAGTGCATGTGTCTTTTGAAAATTGTATCATATGCCTATATGGGTTATAAAGGTTTGAAGCAGGTGAGTTATTTGTAATTTGTGACCTACATCACACACTACACACTTGGCTTGGTCAATTGACGTTTTGCCACCTGTGAGTTTTTGGCAAGGTAATCAAAGGTATAAGGGAGCTCCACTTGTATACAGGGCTATATGACCTCATTATTTTTCTTCCTGCGCAAAAATCTTATATATCAAAAGAAAAAGAAAAATGATGATGTTCACAAAAAATAAAAAGAAAAAAAGGGTCATGTAGTACCCACTACTAATACGGGAATTCAAACAGAAGGATACAGGTACTAGCAGCGTTAGGTTTGACTCTCTGTATCTTGAGAGGGCTTCCCATACATTTATGGTTTCTTGTTCAGCCCAACCCCACTCATGACTTCCAGTTAAAATCTCTTGATTGAGTAAAGACTTTCTAAATACACATGTTCATATTACTTGTGATACTCTGTATTTGCTACCTGCATAATTTATGGGAATATGATGCTCTTTTATATTTGATGTGTATTTTAGATTTTAAATTGACTTCATTAATGTTTGAATCACATCATGTGAAAATTGGGATTGTTGCCCAGCAAATAGAGATTTCGCTCAATTTACAGCTTGAGACCCATGTTTCTCGCTCGAGTTGTCACTTGAGGGTTTTAAAATCCGTTCAAGCGATTGTTTAAAAATCCTATTTCTTTGTGCTGCTCGAGCAGTTCACACAATATCTCCAAAATCTTTCCCTCCATGCGATTTTCATCTCTTCACCTCTCCGTGCATCGTTCACTTGATTCCTCTCACCAAATCTCATCTTAATCGCAGTAAGTCTATTCTCCTCCAACCTATCTCGTGCATTGTATATTTTCATTTTTACATCTTCATGTATATAGGGATTTCAATTTTTGGCCCCCATAGGATAAATGTTTAGGTCCCATTGGTGTCCATTACATTCATTTGAGCATCATGTATAATTTGTGTTTGAGGTTCCAGTGCATTGGGTCATCCATTTCAGGTTGAGAAGGATTTTTTAACACACTTGTATGTTCATCACATGACTCATCCAAATTCAGTTTAAGATTTGGGTCCGCTTTTCGTGTCTTTGAAGAACCCCAATCACCATTGAGTGATGTATTGTACTTAGAAAGGTCATGAAACATCCATGGAATTTGAAATCCCAATTTTGCATAATATGCACACCAAGTGTTCGAGAAAATCCCTAAATGGTGCATCTTGTTGCATTCCCATATTTTTCATCATGCATTAGCCTTAGATTGGTCATGCCTAAAAAGGGATCGAAGTTAGTCTTCAGACATCCAATTTCGAGTGACTCTGGACATGTTAGCTGAATTGCTTAATGCCCCTCATCTGACCAACCCACCATTTCCCTATATAAGAACTTTTGCTTGCAGCAAACTAGCTATCACCGAGTTCTTGTGTGGATACGAGATTAATTGGGATGATAGGACACCACTGCATACCGTTGAGTTCCTACCTGACTATCTCATTCTCAGTGGAGTGGTACTCACCAATCTTTATCCCACTGACCATCAGAGTGATATTGGCCTCGACAAAGCTATTCTTCTCTATGCTTTGATCAATGACGTTACCATTGATTTGAGAAGCCACTTGTGTCGGGTCATCCTTGAGGGGTTTCAGTCCAACAATAAACAGACTGGATTACCTTTCGCGTGTCTCATCACGTGCATTGCCTTGTCTCAACTAGTCACTATTCCCTCTCATGAGCCTAAAATCCCTCTTAAGGCTCCTATTGGTAGTAAGACTATTCAGCTGAGTTATGCACACATTCGTCCCCACCCTTTGGATGTTGAACATCCCCTTGCACCCACTTCTAAACCATCCCGTTCTAGGCCATCCAACTCTAGGTTTGGATAGTGAAAGTATTTGAGAATGTTT
This sequence comes from Pterocarya stenoptera, assembly GCA_003123785.1. Classification (NCBI taxonomy): domain Eukaryota; kingdom Viridiplantae; phylum Streptophyta; class Magnoliopsida; order Fagales; family Juglandaceae; genus Pterocarya; species Pterocarya stenoptera. The sequence goes on along the minus strand of QEOT01124274.1, from coordinate 81,085 downwards.
ATGAATAATAGTAAAAAGGTAATAATAGAATATTGAATAATAGTAAAAAGTAGGTGAAAAGTCATGAATAGTAGAAAAAACATGTGAAAAGTAATAATAAAGTAAAAAATAGTAGTGAGAGTGTTTGAGAGTACTTGAGATACTCTCATTAGCCAAACCAGGCAGACTATCTAGCTCAGCACCATCCATTTCTACATCAGATTCTAATGAATCGAACATACAGATTGCACTTGATTATTTGAGCCACATCGATGCTTGTCTTACATCAATACTCATTTCGATAGTCTGAATGCTCATGTAGATAACATCGAGGCTCGTCTAGATACGCGTGTAGATAGCATCAATGCTCATCTTGATTGCCTCGATACTCACATAGATAGCCTACAATAGCTGGGTACACAGTGGTTCGATGACTTGCTAGATATCTAACTTCTCACCACTAATGAGGATAATGATGACGACGAGAGTGGTGAGGATCGAGCCCTTTGTCCTTTTGTGACAAAAGGGGGGGAGTGATATGTATGTAGGGGAAGTATGGTATACATGTAGGGGGAGTGGTACCATATGTAGGGGAGCAACATATGGAGTAGGATAGGATATTGCTAGGGGGAGTAGCGTGCAATCATGGTGAAAGAATTTTTATTTTTATTTATTTATTTTTTTTGTGAAACACAATTTTTTGTGCCATTGTATTTCTTTGTGAAACCCAATGTCTAATCTTTTAAATGATTTTTTTTTAATGAAAAAAGTGCTTGTTTGTCTATACTTGAATTCTTGCTTTTAAATTTGTTAGCAGACAGTTATTACACGTGTGAATATTTCTTGCATCTCTATTTTGATACGTTTACCTGTTTGTTAAGTGTTTGCAGAAATATTCTAGCTTGTTCAAGATTGTACTTGTATATGAGAATCCTGTGTGGAACTCATACAGAGAGTTCAATATTCTAACTCGAGCGGAACTCATATAGAGAGTTGGTTCAACAGGCGCTCGACATGGCGCTCAAGTGGAACTCATACAAAGAGTTCGCTCAAAAGGCGCTCGACATAGTGCTTAAGTAGAAGGTAGACAAAGACTCCGCTCACTCGATATGGAGCTCGAGTGACTTTTGAAGTACATCGTGCGCTCGACATACACTCAGCACATAGCTTGAGCGAATGTTTAGAATTGTCACTTAAACTAGGGTTTGAGCGCCATATTCCTTGGTGGGCATAAAAGGAAACTTATGCCATGTTCTACTGTGTGGAGAAACTGAGTTAAAATAGAGCCTATTCCAAGAGCACTTGAAAGAAACTCCCTTCCACATTCAAAGTTAGTTCTCTCTTGGAAAACACATCTCCATCATATCATACTCAAGATTAAATACAGTTAAGTTCATTGGTTGGAAGGTTTTTGAAGTTGCCGTTGATGCAAAAATCGAGAGGTTCTCGTGGGAAGCTATAGAAAGGTTAGAGTTTCGACACTGCATGTCTGCAAAGATCGAGTGGGTTACTCGTGGTGTTGCAAACTAGGTTTAGCCACTACAAAGATTTTGTAAGTGTTTCTAAATTGGTTATAACAAACTAAAGTTTCTATAGTGGATTTGAGGTGGTGACTTACACCCGGAGTAGTTTTAGATTTTAAAGACATTCTTCAAATGAGTTTCCATTTCATGACCAAATTGTGATGTTGATTATTTGTGTGATTGTTTTTTATTGATTAATTGTTTCTTTAACAATATTTTTTTAATAGACCATCAAAATTGTAGAATACCTAATAATAATTTTTTAGAACATTGTAATAATAATTTTAGAATATTGTAAAAAAGAATAATATTAGATACAATCATGGATTATGCAAGTACCGCGCGCTTCTTTTAAGAAAGAGTGATATTCATTATTAAAAAATTAATTTTTTTATGTGAGTCTTATATTTATTATTATTATTTTTTAAACATGGTATTTATAATTTACGAGCCAATAACCCACGCAATAAGTGAATTGTTGTGTATGAGGGAGAGAGATTTAGAGAGAGACCGAGTTTTATAGTGGAGAAATTCGAAACAGTTTATAGGGTGATTTATTTGATGAAACAATATAAATGTTGAAATAGTTCTTTTAGATGGAAACTTGAATCGGTTTATATCTTTATATGTAAGAAAAGAAATGAAAATTAAAAGTTATAACGGTTCATAATGAAACATTACTTTTAAAAGGATTACCGCTCCATAAACATAACACTTCAAGTTTAATGGGTAGAATTCCTACTTTTATGGGTAGAATGCCATATCGGAGTCATATGACTCCACTTAAAATACAAAACAATATAAATGTTGAATTAATGTTTTTGGGTGGAGTTTTGAATCGGTTTGTATTTTTATATATAAGAAATGAAAAGAAACTTAAAAATTACAATAGTTCATAATGAAACATTGTTTTGAAAAGGTTTACCGCTTCATAAATATAATACTTCAAATTTAATGGATAAAATACCTACTTTTATAGGTAGAATGTAACGTCAGAATTGTAAGATTCTGCTTTTATATATGAAAAATGCTAGGAAGCCTGTTTTGGGCTCCCGATCTTGTTGCCTGATTCTTTTTTTTTTTAAAGTTTTTTTTTTATTTTTTTTTAACTTAGTGATTAAGAAAATATTGTTTAATAATATTGTGAATTTTTTTTCATTTTTTAAAAATATTTAAAAGTGTTAAAAAATGATGTGAAAAAAAAGATAAATATTTTTTTTTGTTTTTTTTTTCACACCATTTTTTAACACTTTTAAATATTCTTAAAAAAAAAGAAAAAAATTCACAATATTATTAAATACTATTTTTTTAATCACAAGGTAAAAAAAAAAAAAAAAAAAAACTGTCGGGCAACAAAATCGGGAGCCCAAAATGGGCTCCTAGCATTACTCTTTATATATAGTAATAGATTACTGCAAATATTATTATTTTTTTAAATCGCCAATAGACAAACTCGGGCATAAATTTTCCTTCTTTCGATGCATTTGTTTTTCTTTTTTCGCGGTGATGTCACATTTCCCATACACGTATACAGCACATACATGTAGGGGTGTTCATCGGGCAGTTTGGATAGAAAAAACAACCAAACCGGTTAATTTGGTCCGGATAGGACTAGACTGAGTTCATTCGGTCTAGTCCACGGTCCAAATTTTATAGGACCGAGTTTATTTGGTCCGGTTCACGGTCCAAGGGTTTTTCGGACCGGACCGGACCGAATGTAAATAAATAAAAAATTATAATTTATATATATAATTAATTATATAATTTTCATCTAACCTAATCCTATCACTAACTAATATATAATTATACTACATTATAATTAAGTATTGATGATATTAATTATTACTTTATTACTTGATCATAGAGTTAATATCTTATTTTGATGATTGGCGATTATGAATAAGAAAGATAAACATCCTGTTTATAAACTTAGTATGTTTTCCTGGACCCTTCATTTCAACTTTTGATTTCATTCTCCTGGAAAGAAAGATGTGATTTTATTACGATTTATTGTTCGTGGATCACCTTTTGTAGTTGACAAAAGCATATTCTTTTAATTGTAACACGTGCTTCAAAGATCTCTCTCTCTAGTTTGTGCGACCTCAACAGTAACTGGATTTGCCTCCTTGCGTTTCTTTCTTTGGAACTTCTGGATGAGTAAATTTCTTCTGAAATTGACCTTTTCCTTGTATCTGAGGTGTAATCCCAATTTCTTTCCAATGAAAATGCATTTTTATTTAATATGACCTGACCTATTGCCTTTGTTTCTATATGCATTATTTGAAGGTTGTGAGGGCACTAGGAAGAATTGTGGTTTGTGTAAGTAGCTGCTTTTGGCAAGCTAATATATAATTTGGCTAGGGGTTTGGTAACGGGACAAGTATAAATTGAAGGATGGGTTATTTATGTGATTTTTGTGGGGATCAAAAGTCCATGGTATATTGCCGGTCAGATGCTGCATGCTTATGCCTGTCATGTGCAGTGTTTTTAATTCCGTTCCGTACCGGCTGGAATTTTTCGTACCAGCCACTAGACCGGTACAGGAAATAGTGTATTTCGTATCGCTAAAAATACTGGCCGTATCGGCCGATATTGTATGTTTCGGCCGGTATCAGATTCGGTTGCTAAGACTGGATGGCAGTTTCGTAATTACTGGATGGCAATTAATAAATTAAAGTAAACACTCAAGGGCATTTTCAGAAATCGAACTTTAAGTGCCTAAGGTTTACACTTTCATAGTTTAAGCTTTAAGTTCTTTTTTTTTTTTTTCCCCAAATCATCTTCATCTCAGCGGTAGCACCCTTTGGCTTCCTCATCCCAGACGTAACTTCAAGTCTTCAAGAATCAAGACCTTCAGGCTTCAGCTGGCAACAGCAGTGATCCACCGTCCGCCATCTGTCGTCCGGTATGAGCTGAGTTTTTGAATAATTTTTTCTATTAATTTGCTTTTTTCTTTAATCATAAAGATTTTTTAGATTATATTTTTATAGTGATTGCTTGTTTTTAAATTGTACATTGTATTTGTGATAAAAATATGTGATAAAAAAAAATCTATGATAATGTTGTCTTACGTATGAGTTGAGGTTTGAGTAATTTTTTCTATTAATTTGATTTGTTCTTTAATCATAAAAATATTTTAGATTATATTTTTATAGTGTTTGTTTGTTTCACATCTTCAAAGACCTTATCACAAATTTTTATCACATATTTTTTTTTTAATCATAGATACAATATAGAATTTAGAAACAAACAAATACTATAAAAATATAATCTAAAAATTTCTGATAAAGTTTCCCTTATTATTTGGGGTTAAAAAAAAAATCTATGATCAAAATCTGTTATAAAAAAAATATATATATGATTCAATCTCCACTCTCAATTACTATTTGATCTTACATGACATTAATGTCAATTGTCAATATATGTTGTTAAGAAATCTAATGAAATTGATGGTGATGTTTAATTATAAAAAATCTGTGAAATTAAGGAGGGTGAAAAATAAGAAATTCAAGAATCTTTTTACAAGTTTACAAAATGATTTTGTATCATTCCAAATATAATTTTTAAAAATATAATCTCTAATCATTAACTAATCTTTAATTTTATAATTTTTATACCAGGCCTTTATTCATTTCTTTTTTAATTAGATTTTAATTATATATATAATTTATCCAGGCATAAACTATTTCGAAACGAAATGATACCGGTATTGAAATAATATTAGTACTAAAATGTTATCTCAAAACAGTATACAAAATAATACTGATATCAAAATATTTCGTTCTAGTGTCTTGACCGGTATGACTTCCAAAACGGTATTCATAACTTTGGTCTTGTGACCGAAGTGGTCACTCTGCTAAAGCCTAATGCCTTATCCAAACGTCACTCGAGAACATTATTATGTGAAAGATGCAATTCACAACCTGCATTAGTAAGATGTGCCCAAGAAAGGGTCTCTCTTTGTCAGAATTGTGATTGGATGGGTCATGGTCTTCTACCTCAACTTCACCAAATAAGAGACGAACAATCAACTGTTATTCTGGGTGCCCGTCGGCCGCAGAACTTTTTTCAATCTGGTCATTCGTATTAGATTCCCCTTCTCTACTTGTGAACAGGAACTAGGATCGATGAGCATAATGGAGAACAATGCAAAAACTGCTTTGGGCCATTCAGAAAACAACACGAGTCAAAATATATCTAGTTCAGTTGAATTGAATACTGTGCACAGCTTGAAGAAGTGCAATGTTTGGGTTGGATCCTATTGGCCTCACATTCTGGACCAACCGGCTGGTTTTTCAAATGCATTCTTGCCCAAGGTTTATATCAATTGTCTCATTTACTCTTCAGCAGAGAAAATTTACGGTTTATGGGATAAACTGCAATAAAATCACTGCAGTCTTGCTGGGTACTGGGATTTTTCTCTTTCAAATTTTGTTCTCTGTTTATTAAATCTGCTTAGCTTGCTGATTATCAAGTCATATAAGTTAGATGACAATTATTAACTGGAGTTACTATATGCTGCAAAGCCCTAAAAGATTTTATATACTTTTGTGGTTCCACCAGTTATGATTTATGTACCATTCATTCAAATGTCCAATGCTGCACCAGCTAGATTGACGATGATAGACTCGGCAAAAGCTCGATTGATATTGGTACTCCAAACACTCTAAACTTGTTAAAACCTGACCACTGAAGCTAAAGTAGTTTGGGAATGGAGTAGACGTGTAATTTTGTGGTTCCACCAGTAATCTTCCTGCTGGGATTAAAGGTTCCAATTCTCCTTTGTGTTTCATATAATTGTCTTTTCTAGTCGCTTTCTTAGTGCAAGATCAGTTTTATGGTGTCCATACCTTCCCATTTTTCATGCTTGTGATGACTTGGGAGTCTATTTTGAGCTTTACATCTTCGTGTAATCTTGTGGTCCAATCAGTAGTCTTCCTGCTGGAATTAAAGGTTCCAATTCTCCTTTTTGTTTCCTAAAATTGTCTTTCTAGTCGCTTTTTTATTACAAGATCAGTTGTATGGTGCCCATACCTTCCCATTTTTCATGGTTGTGATGACTTGGGACTCTATTTTGGGCTTTACATCTTGAAGATGTTGAACGAAACAATTGGTATATATGTCTTGCGTTTTTTTTTTTTTAAAGTTTTTGTAGTATTCAAAATTAAGCTAAGTTACATGGTTTATTGGAGTTTTTTTAACAATTATATCTGGTTTCTTCATCAAAGACATCCAAATTTCACCTTATTAACATGCAGTTATGCTGTCCTGGTATAAAAGATCCTGGACTCTGTCAAGAAGATGACCTGTATGAAGATTTCAAATGGATGAAGTGGATTTGAATATTGAAAACTATGAAGAACTCTTTGGTGTAGCTCTCAGTCATTCTGAAAAGCTTCTTGAAAATGGTGGCATTGGTAGCTTGTTTGGGACAAAGGACATGTCTGCTACTGATTCCAGTTGTCAGGGTGCAGTTGCTGCTGAGGTACTCATCTCATATCCTCTTTGAAATGTAGGCTTCCTGCGTAATACTTATTGGTGCTTTGCCTGTTGTGGCTCAAAGTCTGTCCATGCCTGGTTATAAAGTTGGTATCTCTTAGGCATGCTTAAGCACTTTTTTTGTCAAAAAAATTCTAATGTTGATTACTGTTCACAAGCTTATTGGACTAGCATGCTTAGAACTAGGGGTGGCAATATGTGATACGACCCGTTAACCCAACACGAACACGACACGATAAAAGCGGGTTAGGGTTTAGCCTTAACGGGTTCGGGTTAAAACTGGTTGACCTGTTAAGACACGATTGCTTAACGGGTTGATAACGGGTCAACCTGTTTTGACCCGTTAAGAAAGTTAAAGTTACAATTATACCCTTATACATAAATATAAAATTGTTGGGATTTTAATTTCGATGTTTTTATTGTTTGGATTGTAATTTTGGACTTGTAGTTAGTTTTATATTTTTTTTTATAGATATTGTGATTTTAACATTTATATAAAAATTATACTAAACTTAATTAGGTCAAACGGGTTAATTTCGAGTCTATATAACTGATTTACATAAATGGGTCAAAACGGGTTGACGCGACACGACACGTTATGTTAACGGGTCGTGTTAGGGTTTGAGATTTTGACACGATAAGCTTAACAGGTCGGGTTAGGGTTGACCTATATAGTATAATATACATGTCTTGACACGACACGAACACGACCCGTCAACACGATTTGACACCCCTACTTAGAACAATTGGATGCGCATGGTGTCCTTAAAAGAGTGCTCCGTCTCACATTTAGTCATAGTAGATGGGATTTTATATTTTCCCCACCATTTTTAAGCTTTTCCTAATATAATTCTTTGTAAAATGAGATCAAAAAATAAAATAAAAAATCTTTGAAAAATGTACTCATGTTCAAATCTAGATGTTCTTCTCCAGGGTTTCTCAGTTGGACTAGCTAGTGCAAGAAAAACTCTACATGAAGTCGATTTCGCGCACCCTTCAGGCACGAAAATGACATGGCATGGCTGGGTTAATGAAACGGTGCGCATTGGCATGGGTGGGAGGCGAATTGGGTTTTCGATCCGTCCATTTGTTATTCATCATTTCCACTAAAGTCCTTGCCTCTAGAGTTTCTGTCACCATGAAAACCATCCTCGTAAAATTTCTTTTGAGTTTTGATGATCTGATTTCAGCACATCAGACTCTTTCAAGTTCTTCCAGAATATCGCTATCTTCACCATCAAAATCTTCTGGCTCATAACCAATTTCCAACTTCTGCGAACCTCTGTCCTCTGACTCCAAGTCTTCCTCAGTTAATTCTACATCCTCTCCTTCATTTGTACCCTCGAAATCCTTCTTTGACAAAAATAAATNTTTTGAGTTTTGATGATCTGATTTCAGCACATCAGACTCTTTCAAGTTCTTCCAGAATATCGCTATCTTCACCATCAAAATCTTCTGGCTCATAACCAATTTCCAATTTCCAACTTCTGCGAACCTCTGTCCTCTGACTCCAAGTCTTCCTCAGTTAATTCTACATCCTCTCCTTCATTTGTACCCTCGAAATCCTTCTTTGACAAAAATAAAGCGCTGGTTGAAGCCCCAAATTGACTCATTAACGAACTTGAGCAAACAAAATCCTCCAAGTCAGAAGCCAAAGTAATGAAATCCTTTTCGGAAAGAAACTTATCATCGACCGTAACATTTTCTTCACCCGAAGAGTTATTCCGGCTACTCCAATTGTCCAACGGAGAAATCCTAGCCTTCGCATTTTTGCCTCCGTTTCTCTCTCGTTGTCGGCCTTTCGGTAGGTGTCTCTCTATAATTTGGATGTTTGAAACGAACCCATTTTGCATTGGTAAGATTTTCTTTGCTTATTAATCCCAGCTTGGTTTATTGAGCTCATCCCGTATGTAGTTATTTTGGGTTCATATTTTGCAGTAGTTTAGGTTATAGATCTATCTCCTGATTCAGTAGTATAGGGGATATAAAGAAATTAAAACCCATTTCTATAAGTAGTTCATGCTTAAAAAACCCATTTGTTATTTTGAGAGCTGCAGGATTTGACAGAGGTTGAGTTGGGTGGCGGAGATGTTGAGACCCCGATTTGCTTCCCTAAATAAACAAGGGAGAACTGTGAGCGAACCACAACATGGGAGTTGAAAATGGGGCGGCAACGGAGGAACGGGAAGATGAATCTGGAGGGGGGCTCAAATGGCTTTTCTGTCGTTGACTTCTTTCTTTCTGCTGTTATTTATTTTTATTTTTAATATAAAACAACTGTTGGAGTGCGCAGGCGTACGCGAAATTGACTGTCCCTAGAAGAACTGCTAATGCAATGCAATCAACATGCAGCAATGCAGTGTCGGCTGATTCTATAATTAGTTCTAAAACTGAACCAATACTTTGTTTAACGACAATGCAAGTGCATTCAAGCCTTCTGTTTTCTGGTCTTAATGGAGAGAGTAGTGCTAGAGATTATCAAGATTGTGGAGCTTCTTCAATACTTCTCATGGGGAGCCTCCCTGGTGTCCTCCATGCCCTGAGAGTTCCTTCCAATATACTAATCGTGGGAATGCCGTTTTGCGTTACAAGGAAAAGAAGAAAGCACGCAAGTAATCATGAAATTGAAATTGAAAACTGTCTTCTGCTTCCTTTACCAACTCTTTGTACTATAGCTTCCAGGGGATAAAGTTTTCTAGTTTGGTTTTCTTGATTTCTTCCCTGCATTACTAGTTCTTTGGATATGGTATGTATTTTTTAACAATTTCATGGTTCCATTTCTTTTTCTTCTACTAGAGCATGTGGTTATGAAGTTTTCTGAGTCCTTGAATGTCTACCTAGCTGTCTGGATTGGGTTACATGCCATAACAATTTAGTACTTACATGTACATATACATGTCTTTATACGTACCAATATATAATATGCATGCCATAACAATAAAATGCATACATGTTCATGTACATGTCTTTATATGTACCAGTGTATAATATGCCATTCAATCATAATGCTACACATGCTCACAAATATGTAATACCCTAGCTGATGCTACAGATATAGATTTTAATGGAGTTAGTTCTCATGACTTCCTTCATCACTTCTCCTAGTTAGGCATCTTCTCTTGCATACATCTTGTGTACTAGGACTATCATCTTTCTACGATTCAATAAAATTTGATCCTCATGAAAAAAAAAAAAAATGATGGCATTTTCATTGAACTCTTATCTAATTTTTTAGCATTTTGACATGGTGATCTCCTAGTCAGTGTTTTATGTTCTTAATTTTATAATTGTTTTCTAGGTTCGAGAAAAGAGTGAGGTATGCCTCTCGCAAAGCAAGGGTCGATGTAAGAAGATGTGTTAAGGGGCGCTTTGTCAAAGTTGGTGATGCTTATGATTATGATCCATTGAAACAAACCAGAAGGTATTGAGAGTACGGTTTTAACCATGCTTATAAAAGAAAAGAATCTCTTGATGGTCTGTTGGAGGAATCAGTTATTGTTACCTAAAGAATGGATGACAGCAATGCACATTTCCCTGTGCAATGATATACTGTATTATTATATCTGAGTGGCCTCACTTAGCGGGCAAGAAGAAAGGTTATATCTGTGGGGCCTTGGTTTTCTTCAGGAGAAAACGGTCGATATAAAATGCTGGTTTCCAATGCTTTACCAATAAGTTGAGGAGAAGAATTTTGATCATCATCACCATGAAGGATTGATGGATTTTGACACATCCAACGGACCACATAGCCCCCTTGAATCCAAGTTACGGGCTTTTATGTCCATCTCTGCTCAATTTATCTTGGGAAAGGAGAAGCCTACCGTCTCTCGCCAGCCTAATTAACGATCGTTGTAATCCTTGCTCTTGGTCACTTCTATAAATGCAGTAGCCATGTCATGGTGGGTGGCTGTACTCACTTTCATAGCGTGAATGTTAGCGCTTCTAATGTTCTCGTTTCTTTTTAATTCATAGCGTGGGATTCATATTCACCAAGAGTATGATGTCTGGTGAAATGCAATTCTGTGCTCAGGAAAAAAGAAAAAGAATAAGAAAAAAAACTTGTTCTACATTTCTCTTCATTCACGAGCATGTACTATTATAGATATGCTTTGGAGAGGGGAATCTTGTGGTTCTACATGAGTGCAAATATTTTGGGTTGCCATGAGTGCGAAAGAATTTCATTTTAAAGGAGCTGTGCGGATAGTTTGCTCTGCTTTGTTTTCCTGTGGAAAAGTTGTAATAGCACTGGATCTATTAGTGTTGGCAGCCAGTTTATGGTATTGTCTATAATTGTTATACTTCGGTAGTATTATGATAATATATGGCCTTCTTGTTTGCTATAAATAAGTTTTGTGTAAGATGGTTTATAATTTTTATTCAGAAATGCTCGTTATTAAATATTATCGGTTTGTCGCTGCCCTCACATATTCAAATATTTATGCGAACTGAAGACAAACTTGGGGAAGAAAATCACTCTGCATTTTGCACGTACACCTTCAATGGTCTTGAACCCACCAGCTGCCAACATCACCCATGGCGTGGCTATATATGACTTCGCATATATTTATGTGAAAATGTAGGGAACAACTAGAAAATTGCAGATGTGGTACACGTGTTACATAATAATAAAGAGAAATACTTTAAATATAAATAGATTGGAAAAAAATAAATCACAAATTAATACGATTTATCGTGATAGATATAACATATTATAAAATAAATCTAACATAAATTATGTTTATTTGTAAATTTATCTTTTTAAAATTTCTTTATAATTATAGCATTTTTCAAATAATAATCTTCTGGTTGGCAATTTCAGTGAACAAAGTTAATAGGTATTTTCGAAGTGCGAATAATAATTTAGTTCATCAATAATTTAGTATTATGACAGGAAAAGAGCAGCACCACTTGGTAAAATAAAAAAAGTATCGTTAATTTAACGAAACTTACAACAATCATGTCAATCAATTGCACAGGTAGCTTTATGACGGGTTATGAAAATTGAAAGAAAAAAAAAGAAGCAAAATGAAAACTAGTGCTATATATATATATTTTACGCAGCCCTGAATCAAGAGGCTGCGTAAAATTTCAATACATGGAACTAATTGGTATTACCAAATGCATGGATGTATTCATAGCATGGACTGATTAGTGAATCACTAAAACGCAGATTATCACCTAAATGCGGCTAACCTTTCAAGAAATTTCGTAATGGAGTCACGAAAATTATGTAATCATATACCGCCTGAAGCCTTCATTTATGGTGAATGGATAGCAAAAACAATCATTGATATATAAACAACACATTACTCTTGACAATAATATAAATAATATATTTCAAAGCATAAATAACTTCCTATGTGGTAAAAGAAACAAAATTTTGGTTTCCCTGAGCTGACAGAAAGTTTGCCTGACAAACAACCACGCTAATCTTAATTAAGTTCCAAAACATTAATAATCATCAGAATTACCATGTTCTGACATGCTTCTGAAGTCATCTGCTACACTGGCCTCCTGCAGCATATTGCAAAAAAAATGTTACTTTAAAGAAATAAATTAGCATCTCCTTGGGAATATGCGTGGAAGAGAGCTAATAGAATCGCATTCAACAATCTACTAATGAAAAATTCTTACAGGAAACTTATCCCAGTCCTTCAGCTTAGAATTAGTTAACATGTAATTATCACGCAACGGAGCCCAGGAAGGCCCTTCTACATCCACCTGCCTAGTAGATGTACGACCCTGCATATCACAATACGACAAAAAATAAAAGGTCATCTAAATTTGTGAAGGCCTCGAGATATTAAGACCACCTAAAAGCATGGCAGTCGTCACTCCCTGATTAACATGCATCAAATTGCATAAATTGATGGACAACGTGCAGTATGAAGTTGACTGAGTACAAACAGATGATAGAAAAGAGTGACTACATTTTATTCATAAGTATAAAAAAGATACTAGATAAATGCCATTTGTACACACACTCCATAAGACAGTCTTTAGTAATATCTTGCAATAAAAGATTCAGAAACGTATACAGATCAAACAACACCCACCCCCACCCCTCCTGGAAAGTAGGTGTGGGGGCCTGGTACCTGCACCCGGCCCCACCCCTACTGTGACGGTGGGCGGATTGGCCAACGGGGACTCAACTCAGCCCCCCGCCCATGTGGGTGTGGAGTGGACGGCTGCCCAGCCCCAGCGGGCAGGTAGCAGGCCTACTGGCAAGAAAAAGAAAAGAAAATGCACAAAATAAAGTAAAAAGAAATCCGTAGATTAAAACTGGCCATCGAAAAGACNAAAAAAAAAAAAAAAAAAAAAAAAAAAGAAATTCAAGAAGAGAAAAAGACTACCTTAGCAGGGGTATCGGCTGCTGGCTGTGAGGCTTTGCCCAACTCTGAGAAAAAGGTTTCTTTCCTCCGCTTCCTCAGTGCTGGCAATATTCAAAGATATTCACTTAGAATCACTTTAGGAAGCAACTATTAAGGAGAAACGTGGATCAAATCGATGATGACATGGTGAGGATTAAACATTGGTACACTGAATAAGCTGATATTTAATCATCTACTCAAAATTGGCAGTAAGCAAAAGCAAATCATGGGTCCTGTGACCAGTCACACCCAAAAACAATGATTAAGAAAATTGTAAACTTCAAATTGTTGCCCGAAATTGTGTTGTTTATGAACAATGGTAATACTATTGTTGGTCAGGTATGAACCTCTACAATGAAGCTTCTTTCTTTTTGTATATGAAAAAAGCGTATGTAAGAGAAGACAATTAGATAAACATAAAATTTGAGCAGAATGCATAAAGACAAGAATGCTACTCCTGCCTTTTGTTACAAACCACATGGGGTTGCACTTTAGCATGGTTATGCCAGATAGGGAGTGGAAGAAGATAGATATGAGGACTGGGTGGCAGCTTTCAACAACAACCACATCTGAATCATCCATAGTCTTGTAGGTGTTTGGTCATGGAGCACACTTGGTCGCAATGATCAAAGCGGTAGCTTAGATGTTAAAGTTAGATGTTTGTGGAGGGACACCAGAACTTGAAACGGTTTATGGAAGTTCTCGGATATGTTGATTGTAATGGGAAGTTTATGTCCACCTGTCATATTAGTAGTTCACACCAAGGCTTTTCTGGGCACTCAAAAGAAAAGAAATTAGAAATGGCAGGCAAACGGTTAAAACCTAATTTCAGAGGTTCAAAGATACATACATAGGCATAAGAAAAACATTAAAAAAAATGAAATAAAACCACAAATTGCAATCTAATAACAGCCATGTACATACTGAAAGAACTTGAGATGAATATATGTGATTCTGAAACATTTTCTTTGATAAGTAAGAAAAATTATTGATCCTCATAATTAGGCATAGCCCAAGTACACAAATGGTATACAAGAGAGAAATATGTGATTCTGAAACTTAATCATACAAGACTCAGTAATACTTGACAAATTGCATTTACAAGGAAAGTAATCCCCAAATCTTTTTGGGAAGCTGATCATATTAGGCTATAACTAGAGAAAGATATTCACATTGATGTGGTGACAACAAACAAATGGGCTACGAGATATGGTAGAGCAAGGAATAAGGGGGTCTCAAATTGTAGATGCGTCATCCACAATTGTCAAAGGTGACAACTGTAGATGAGCCATCTATCAGCATACCTTTTGCATCCTTAGACCTCAAAGGATTCAGACCTTTCTGAGCATTTTGTGCTTTATTGACCTGCATAAATCACCAAAGACAGATGTTCAGAACTGAACGTGATTGCAATAGAAACAATCCAACAACATGAAATGAAAAATAATCAATATTTAAGTAAAGGAAAGAAAAAAAGGACAGAACGGAAAAGCTTCATATAGAACTTACAGCATTAAACAACTTGACCACTGAAACTCCGGCAACACACGATAATGTGAACTTAGTTAGAATTATTGAGTATAAAAATCAATCTGATAAAACCATTGCTCTCATCACATGATCCTAAACAAAAAAACATAAAAACAGTACCTCCTTTTGTAGCAACGCCTACTAGGAACTTTGCATGCGAATCCAAATAATTATCAGGTTTAACATGCCCCTTTTCTCCCACCTATATTATATGGAAGACAGAAGTCTGATGAGCAACCAATCAGATCAGGTGAGAGACGGATGTCAATTAAATAGACACAAGCACACATAAACACATCTGTTCGACACAATAATCGACTTTTTTAGATTGAATTACCAAGAGCTTTTCCTTCTTGGCATCACCCTTGATCTTCCTCTCAGCCTCCTCTTCCGCAAGCTTTTCTGCAATGAGCTTCTTGTGCGCCGACAGCACGGGACCCTGCAAAGCAGAGCAATCTTTATAAAAAGGCCAGTCTTGAAAAGAAACCAAACAGCTAGGTAGCTTACAAGTGAATCATCAGGCACACTCTTCTTGATAATACTCCTGAATGCAATCCTGAATGCTCTACAACCCTCCACAAACTTCGTAATTCCGGGAAGAATTTCATCATTTTCTTCATCATCGGAAGCTCCATTATCCATAGCCACTTCTTCTAGCTCGGATGATTCGTCATCTCCAATGACGGCCATAGAGTCGTTGTCATTATCCTCATCCGAATTATACTCTCGAGCTCGCTTGCGGAACAGTTTCTTCATTTTCCCGTCAATCTTCTTAACCTTGATGATGTTCGGACCAATGCTCTCTAACATTGGTTTCTTTGGGTTTTTCTTAGCCCTAGAGGCCTTCTTCTTCGTTAACCTCCTCGTCCTCGGAACCTTGGCAGGTTCTGCCACGAGGGTTTCTTCAGCCATGCCCCACCTCGCTAACTTTGCAGCCAGTCGGAAGTCTAAATTTCTCAGAGCTAATCAAACAGCTAAACCAACGATTCCGCGTAAAAGAAAAATGGGGTCTTTTTTATAAGATGAGATTTCGATTTCAGGGCATAGGTAAAGGGAATCTAGGGTTAAGGTTTACTTGGAATAAGGAGTCTCGGAGATGTGCTGATGGTTTCCTCCAGGCTCTGGTGGATACAAAAATATAACTAGGGTTTTGCCAAAACCCTTCTGAGTTTTTAAAAAACAAGGGCTTTCGTTATAAATATATTTTATAAAAATCAAATAATTTTAAAAATATTTTATATTAATTTAAAATATATTTTTTTAATAATTAAAAATGTTCTATAATTTCAATTACGTGTTACTCACATATTAGGTCAAATAATTAAATTTATGTTCGTAAATATTTATAATTACGTGACATATTATATAATTATGATAAGACGAAAACAAAACCTTTATATTTAAAAAATAGTAATAATTTTCTTTTTTGTTACCTTACAAAACACTAGTACATATCGTTAAACGTAAAGGGAAAGTGATATGAAGGGTGAAATATTTGCTCATGGGCAATGTCAAAAGCCTCATCGTGGTACTAGTGGTCATACCATCGGTGTAATTGAAAGTGCAACCACACAGCCTCTGCTATCTCTTTTAAATTGATCCAGGGTTAATAATTAAAGGCTCTTCTCTTTTCAATATGATTTTTTTCCGGAACTATTGTTCCCATTATTGAAGTCTAAAGTGTTTTTGGAAATGGAGGAAATTACTGAAATCAAGACTTTTTATTGTTCATGATTAGTTCTGTTTACTGGAAAAGGACCACTCTCTTTAGGGTTTACACACCAGTTAAGAAGGAGAGCTAGTATCAAAGAATGGTGGAGCAATGGGAATGGAGGGGAAAATCGAATTAGAACGTTGAACACATGATTAGGGAACAAAGGGAGTATTTTGTAACATTGATATTTATTTCAGAACAACGAACTCTAGAAATCATGAAAATTCAACAAGTATTTTACCTGACTAAATTTCTGATCCGTGCAACACAACCACATCACACTAATAAGGTAAATTATTGATTTTTTTTTACCTATAGAACATAGACCCTAAAAAATATTTTGCACCCAAGATTCGAACTTGAATCAGTTGAGTCAAGAACATAAGCTAAAAAGGCTCAATCTTAAGGGTGGCAGTCCCTTGAATGTCCACAAGCATAAACACAGTACAAGTTATCCCTACATGGGTTTCTCACGGTTTGGCATGCATTGATCCTAAATAAACAGTAGTCAATCAAACAATCTACATACATTTCCTCATGCTCGGCGTCTATGAGTTTTAGTGCATTATCACACTCTAAAACTCAGACATTGAACAGTAATACTTCATATGTAAGGGGATGGAATTTCATCCATTTAAGTAAACATAATTTGCAAAACATTTCCATAACTACGCACACCAATTCGCATATGCTTTTTACTGGCAGACGCTTAGCATGCGTGAAATACCAAATCTTGGGCTTTTCTATTATGTATGGGAATAAGAAATTCCTGAAACTTTCCCCCAAAATCCTATATACGAAGCAAGAATCAATGACACATGAGAAAAGCAAAATAATTGACATGTTAGCCTTCGTTTTAAGGAGAAGAAAAAAACGTAGTAGTTAACATAAATCGTTTGCTTACTATCAAAATTCACTTTACAGGTAAGACACCAGAAAGATGAAAGAAAGGAACGAATCTCTCCGACAACCTATATCTTACGTTCCAAGAACCTTTTAACACCTCAGACATCAAAAAAGAAGAAGAAAAAGAATGAAAGAGATTCTCACCACTCAACAATAAACTCTAGAGTTGAAAGACTTCAGAATTTAAAACAAAAATGGAAAATTTTGGTACTATTAAAAGGGGAAAACGGTGAAATATCTAGCAGCAGCTAGAAAGAGAATACCTGCACATACCTACCTTGACTAACTTAAAAGTGGTCAATTTCGGTTACAGGTGGACAGCACCTTTTATGTCTCAACCCAAGCAATCAGAAGATACTACTGCCATAATTTTTCAGCCCCCTTCAGTGGATTTACACTAAAATCCAGTCAGCGTTGTATCGTCTTTATGTGTCCCTCCATCCAAACTTGCTGGAGTTCCCACAAAAAATCCAAAGATTGGACTTGAATTTCTTGTTCTGCTGTTTATAAAGAGAAAAAAAATTTAAACTCTGATCACTGTTTCAGTAGTTACTTGACCAATTGATCTGTGCTTGCTGAGGCTGCTGATAAACACTGCCACCTGGTCCCACCATATCAACAGCTTCAGCCATTGACTGAGACTGTTGCAGAAGTGGGTGAACCACTGCTGCCGTTACTGCTTGCGCAGGGTGATAGACACCAGGAAAGGTACCATGGCCAGCCTGCGTTGGGGTAAAAGTCATATGCTGTCCCTGAGGTGGAAGGTTATAAATTGAACTGGTTGGCATGCTGGATATGTCTCGCCCAGGTGCAGCAACCCATACAGCAGAACCTTCGCCCTGCAGAAAATGAAAATCCATTTGAGTGTCTTTCCAGATGTAATAAAAGAAAAGGAAACAAGAAAACAGCAAGTTGATTCTTAGATTCGAAACTCCAAAAAAGGCTTCTTGATCTTCTTCATGCATAACCGGCGCACAGTTAAACCAACAGTCACCACACAAGACAGGAATGATCATAATCCGGCACTACATTCTTGCTTCAATTTTCGTAAGTGCGAATGGATGCTATACACTCATAAAAAAAAAAAGTGTGAATGGATGCTATACATTTATTTTTACTTTATATTAAGGATGTAGCAAGGATCATACATGTTTGACCTAAACTGCCACGAAAAAAAAAAAAAAAACAATACAACAGTACCACAGCAACTGCCACAGCCATCCCCACGTCTACGTCTAAAATATATACTTTTTAATTTTACTTCCAGAATACAAGACATGATAAATTTGCGGAAAAAATCTTGAATCCAGGCAAGGGGTAAAGCTGATCTTTACACCATCCAATGGGAGGCTGACATGTAAGCGGTAAGCCTCCCATTGTGCTTTCAAATAAATCAGGCTGCACTGGATCTATCTCTCAGATCTGAAATCTATGCTAAGGTCGCCCAAACTTCATCTCATCCCTTCTACTTTCCTCTCCGCCACTACTCTCCGTTGCTACCAACTCCGATTGCTGCTCTATGGCATGGACAACCTTTGTTGCTTCATTTCTTGTCATCATCTTCAGCACAACAAACCATAGCTATAAACGTATACTCTGGAGATGATGGGAAGCTTAAATATACACTCTGAAGCCATGTAACTGCAGGTTGCTCTCATATTTGAGAAGCTTGAATTGCTGGGTCCCCTCTATTAGTATTTCAAACAGGACAAAATTTACCTCCTTTTGTTGATAATTAGAGTCTAGGAATCTGGGCTTTGGGTATAGTGGGTTCTTGGTGAATTTCAATGGGGAATTTCAGTTGCTTGTGTTGATGGGTATAGATCTGCAGTGTTTGTTTTTCATTTGTTTTCTTCTTCGTTTAAGTTTGTTTCAATACTTCACAGTTTGTACAGTTGACATTTACCTTTGTCGTGTATTTTCTATGTCCAGTGATGACAAGAAGATAACCTTTGATGTGTTGCACTAGAACTTGTTGGAATTATGGAGATAGGGATGGCAATATATGACACGACCCATGAACCTGACAAGAAATAAGCAGATTTGGGTTTTGGTCAAAACGGGTTGACCTGGTAAGACATGATTCATAAACAGGTCAATTGCGGATCAACCCGTGAAACACGCAATCAACCCATATAACACAAATAAATTCTACTTTCAAATTTTATAAATGGTGGGGGAGGCGAGTAATATTGCCTCTCTTGCAAAGTTGTTGGGTTGTAAAATCACTTCCCTCCCTATGAAATATCTTGGACTTCCCTTGGGGCGTCATTTAAAGCGAAGAGTATTTGGGATAGGCTAGTAGAGAAGATTGAGAAAAAATTATCGGGGTGGAAGCGACTCTACCTATCAAAAGGGAGAAGGATAACACTTATCAAAAGCACTCTTTCCAACCTACCCACTTACTATCTTTCTCTCTTCCCAATCCCGGTGGGAGTGGCAAACCGAATCGAAAAGTTGTTTAGAGCTTTCTTGTGGGGTGGCATGGGGGAGGATATTAAATTTCACCTTGTTAGTTGGCAAAGGATGAGCTGTCCAATTGCGAATGGCGGGCTAGGGGTGAGAAACTTGAGCATCTTCAACAAAGCACTCCTAGGAAAGTAGTTGTGGAGGTATCATATGGAAAGGAATTCGTTTTGGAGGGAGCTTATTGACCATAAGTATGGTAGTGAGTGGGGGGGATGGTGTTCTGAGGAGGGTATGGGGTCTTATGAAGTATGTCCATGGAAATTTATTAGAAAGGGGTGGAACACCTTTGAAAAATATATTAGGTTTGAGGTGGGGGATGGAGCAAGAACTCGTTTCTGGTTCAATGCTTGGAGTGGGGAGAGTCCTCTTTCCATTGCCTTTCCAGCTACATTTAATTTGGCTGGAAATCAGCAAGCTGTAGTTTCAGATGCTTTGTGTCGTGCCAACGGGACGGTTACTTGGAATGTCACGTTTGCTAGAAATGCTCAAAGATCGGGAACTTGATGAGATGGCAGATTTTTACAGCTACTCGTATTCAGCAAAGTTAGGAGGAAATGGGGGTGACAGTATGTTGTGGATTCACATGGGGAGAAAAAAGTTTACAGTTAAGTACTTCTACAAGGCTTTGACAGGCCAGCCGTCCACATTCTTTCTGTGGAAGAGTATTTGGAAGGTCTTAGTGCCGTCTAAAGTTGCGTTTATTGCTTGGACAACTGCGCTTGGGAAAATCTTGACGGTTGACAATTTGAGGAAGCGGGGGTATGGTGGTCACGGAGTGGTGCTATATGTGTAAAAGGAATGAGGAATCGATAGATCATTTGCTTCTACATTGTGAGATGGCTGCGGAGTTATGGGATGGTATCC
Source organism: Pterocarya stenoptera (assembly GCA_003123785.1). NCBI lineage: Eukaryota > Viridiplantae > Streptophyta > Magnoliopsida > Fagales > Juglandaceae > Pterocarya > Pterocarya stenoptera. The sequence goes on along the minus strand of QEOT01124274.1, from coordinate 60,230 downwards.
TCAATAGAAATGCGCTGAGTTGGGTCGTGCCTAGGAGTGTAGTGGAACTACTAGTGTGCTGGAACAGGAAGTATAACAGCGCTCAACTGGCAGCAGTGTGGCAAATGATACCTTTGTGCTTAATGTGGTGTATATGGTCGGAAAGGAATGATAGGTGCTTTAACAACAACGAGCATGTAGTGGGGGAAATCTGGACTTTTTTTATATTTTATCTTTTATAGTGGTTTTCTGCTATCATATTGAAGGGCGGGAATGCCCATGAGTTCCTATCATCTTTTCAGCTTAATAGAATGTAATTAGATGTCTCACTTTGTATACTTCCTGTGTACTTGAGCATTGCCTAGTTTCATCCTACTCATTAAAGATTCTTATTTACTTATCAAATAAATAAATAAATGTTTAGTTTTATATGCCTTTCTTTATTGTTGGGATTCAATATTAATATTAGTATTTGGCTACTTGATATATCAAACTACTAAACTTTTTTTATTAATATGTAATTTTATTTTATAAAATATTAATTTTCTTACATATTATTGGTTTGGATATTGATAATAAAATATTTTATCATGAATCCAGTTATACTTGTAAATGATTTATATAGTTGTCTTTGTATTATGTATTAGTTTATATTAATTAGGTTAAAAAATAAATATATGGATCAACACAACCCATTTATAAGATGCGGGTTAAACGGATTAAATGGGTTGGGTCCAACTTAACCCAATAAAATTTCCGGCACATCATGTCACCCGTTATTTATATGGGTTGTGTTAGGGTTTTAGGATCCAACCATTTAATTAAATGAGTCATGTTCAGGTTGACCATATAGTCTAATACTCATGACTTGACACGACATGAACACGACTTGCGAACACGAATTGCCACCCCTGACTGTTGACACCCCTCCAAAAAGACTCACAATTTCTAGTTCTCTCAATCCACATACAAATCAGAGCATGAATTTGATTGTCTTGTTTACCAAAGAGAATTGGTTTATGGTGTGCTGGAGCGGGTGGTTGGCGAAGGAGGGTTTAGGCAAAATATGGGAATAAGGCTATATTTCTTCAGATATGAGAAATAATCTTGTACATCTTGATTTATTTATAATACAATGGGTGGATGACGTGTCAGCCTCCCATTGGGTGGTGTAAAGCATGGCTTACACCGCCTCTGGACCCAAGATGCACTCTAGATTTATATTTTTTTTATAAGAAAATTTATTAATCCACATAATTAAGCATAGTCCAAGTACACAGGAATTATACAAGAGAGACATCTAATTACAAACTAAAGCCGGAAAAACAGCATAAAAGTCATTAAGACTAGTCCCATCCAATACAATTACCAAAGCCCAAACCAAACAATGAATGAAAGAAAAAATCTCTATTCTCGAAACAATGCCCATTCCTCTCAATCCAAATACACCACATAAGTAGGGCTGTAAGACTATAATAACCAAAAAAACTAACCGAACTGGACTGATAGTCTTATTGGTCAGTCTTGGTCCCAACATGTAGAAAAATTCGGTAATTGGAGGTCCCGAGGTGTTGTTTTTTGGACCGGACAAGACCGAGACCAACCGAATGTATATATATACATTTTTAAATATTATATATATGATATATTATTTTATATAGTACTTGCATAAATTAATTATGTAATTTTCATCCAAGAGATCACCATTGACCATATAAAATATTAAATAATATATGCGATCAATTAACTAATATATCATTGATAAATCATGTTATTATATGTAGATACATACTCTACCATGTACATCTAATTAAAGTAATTAGACAATTTTTTTTAACATACCTAAGTTGCAAGTAAGCATGAAAAATATAATATATATACAATGAAATTATTAATATTCATTCACCATATATAAATTGTTAAAGAGCTCACTTAATTTTAATTTTACTAATTTAATTAATTTTTTGTCAAAAAAAGAAAAAAGAGGGAAAAAATATTCATGAACCGAATCGGACCGACCGCACTATAACTAACAGTCCGGTCCGATTATAGAGGTAATCGATCTGGTCCGACAAAAATGATGGACCATTGGTCCATCACTAGACTGATCGATCGAATAAAAAACCAGCCCATCAACCTTGGGTCTCCAAGAATATTGCTTCGTAAGAAGTTTTTCATAAAAATGAACAATGTGATCCTTAATATTTGAATGATTTGTAAGAACATTACCTTCCAAGTGAAGCACCTCAATGACATTATTTCTTGGATGAAAATTGGCAACTCTATGAAAAAATTTGGTGTACTTGTGCCCTTCCTACAACCAAAGAGCCCAAGATTTTTGTCACTAAGAAATCTCCTCCGTTAGTGTATTTTTCCCAACTCAGTTGCAACACCAAGTTTCATTTGCTTCTCATCAATCGAAAGAACCCCTACAGATTCCTTTTCGTCAAAACAATGGAGCTCCTCAAAAAGAAACTTCCTTTAATCAACAACGTTCCCAAGGACTTCCTCATTCCATTTTTTGAAATCATTTTTCAAAGCTTTTGTCCAGCTAAAACAAAGTTAGGAGTACCCGACAAATAATATGAAGACCACCACGATCACACATTTTCCACAAACCCACCAGCTTTTAGCCATATATTCTCAAATTTAAAATATCTCCGCCCCTCATGAATACCCCCACAGTCCAATAGAATGGGGAAATGATTAGAACTTAATCTTGGAATGTGTTTTTGACAAGCCAACAAAGTGAACCTTCCAATAAGGAGAGACAAGAAATCTGTCCAACCTAGACCATACCCTCCCATTTGACCAAGTAAAATCTCCCCTTGCCAAAGGTAAATCAACCAAACTAGAACTGCTCATCCGGGCCGGCCTAGTATAGAACCCGGGAAACTGGATTCCGGTTCTGGGTTTTGGCCCGGATCAAATCTAGGCCTGAACTTGGGTTGCAAAACCTGGGTACACCCGGTCAAGGTACCAAGTTTTAAACCCAGAACCCGGATTTAAAACCTGGAACCCAGTTTTTTTTTTTTTTAATAATCTGGATTCAACTTCTTCTTGTTCAAATTTTTGTGTGATCATGCCACAGTATTACAGTATTCCCCGCCATTAACATAATCTTCAAAATCCAGAAGAACCCTCCAAAAGTTATACTCCACAGATATTACATAATCTTTTTCTTGAGAACCGCACAGATTCTTCAAAGTACAGAGAAAGCAATATGTTTTTGTTCTCAGACCAGCTTTATACTATTCTTACAAGTTATAAAAAGCTTTGACCTTCACCTACTCCCTAAGCACTAGCAGAGATGTACGCTTTATAGGTCATGTATACAATACTCATGAGTAATTTGAAAAAATTACATCCCAACAAGCCTAACCTCCCATAAATAAAATAAAACTACAACTATATTTTTTTTGCGATTATTTTTTTGTGAATTCTAAAAAAAAAAAAAAAAAAATCCGAGTTTTAAAATACCCGAGTTCCGGCCCTGATCTGACCCAGGCAAACCCAATTCGGGTATACCCGGGTTCCTGAGCCATAATCCGGATGAACAGTCCTAAACCAAACCCATATAAAAAATAAGACCAAAGAAATTGACCATGGCTGAACCAATACGAGAATCCCCCGACCTTTCACTCGGAAACCTCGGATGTTAAAATCGCCACCAATACACTACGGACCCTCTCACCAAGTACACAAACCAGCAATCTCATCCCAAAGAAATCTTCTATCGCTTTCAACATTGGACCCATACACACCAGCGAATCTCCACCCAAAACCATCATCCACGTTCTTAAAAGAACAAGCCACCAAAAGTTCCCCAACACACTCTTCCACCAAATTTACTACTCTCTTATCCTGCATCAAAATAATACCTCCCGAAGCCCCCTGAGAAACAAGAGAGACCAATCCCACATAAGAATAGCCCCACAGACTTCTTATAATATTTCTGTCAATGAACTTCAATTTGGTTTCTTGCAAACAAATAACATCTACTTTCCATTCCCGAATAATTTTTTTTAATAAGAAAGAAATTTATTTATAAACATAATTAGGCATTACCCAAATACACAGGAAGTGTACATGGAGAGACCTAATTACAAGCTAACCTTGAAAAACATTACAAAAATCATTTAAGACTATTCCCATCCTATACAATAACTAAAGCCCAAAGCAACAAAGTATGAGAAAAGAAAGCTCTAATCCCTTCCACCAATCGCTCCCTATTATCAAAACAGCACCCATTCCTCTCATTCCAAATACACCACATAAGACAGATGAATCATCTTCCAAACGGTTGCTATTTGACGATTTCCTATAATCCCCCCCCAACACACAAAGATGCTCACCACCCTCTTGGGCATCACCCAAGCAATTCCCGCCTTAGCAAAAACCTCGTCCCACAAAGCCTTTGACACATCACAATGAAGAAGAAGATGATCTACCAATTCACCACATCTTTTGAACATAAAGCACCAATCCATTGCAACGATACCACGCTTTCTTAACTTATCAATGGTAAGAATTTTTCCGTGAGAAGCCAACCACCCAAAGAGAGCCACCTTAACAGGCACTTTGCATATCCAAATATTTTTCCAAGGAAAAAAGTCAGTAGAAGAATGTGACGCCAAGACCTTGTATAAAAATCTAACCGAGAATTTCTTATTACTAAACTGATTCCAAAATAATCTATACTCCTCTCCAGAGTTTATGTTTAAAGCATAAAGCAAGCTGTAAAAATCAGTAATGTCCCCCACTTCCCAACTTGGACGTCTCTAACAAAGCTTACAGACCACTGAATAAATCCAACAGAATTATTCATGTAATCAGCCACAAAGACACCTTTATTCGAAGCACTTCCGAAGAGAGAGGGGAAAACATTCTTCAAGGCCTCATCCCCACACCACAAGTCATGCCAAAAACTGATCCAGTTTCCCCTACTCACCTCAAATCTGAAATTTCTGAAGAACTCGTCCCATCCATTACGAATGAATTTTCACACTCCCACACCATATGCCCCTCTTACTTCATTGGAACACCAACCATCCCAAGTACTCCCGTACTTGGCTTCAATAACAACTCCAAAGAGCATTCCCTTCTTGATAACACCTCCACAACTATTTCCCTAAAAGTGTCTTATTGAAAGTTTTCAGCTTTCTAATCCCCAAACCACCCAATGAAAGAGGAGTGCAAATCTTATCCCACTTAAGCAAATGGAATTTCTTCTCATTCTCCATACCGCCCCACAAGAAAGCACGAAATATCCTTTCCATTCTATTAGCCACTCTTGTAGGCAAAGGAAAAAGAGATAGAAAATAGGTTGGGATATTAGATAAGGTGCTCTTGATTAAAGTGATTCTACCACCTTTGGACAAATAAATCATTTTCCAACCAGCCATTCGACACTCAAATCTTTTCTACAATCCCGTCCCAAATAGCCTTGGATTTGTAAGGTGCCCCCAAAGGGAGGCCAAGATACTTCAAAGGCAAACTGGAGACTTTGCAGCCCAAAATATAACCCAAATATCCTAAATTATTAACCAAACCAACAAGGATCATTTCAGACTTTGATAAATTCACCTTTAAGCCGGATACCGCTTCAAAACATAACAAGAGAGCCCGTAAAGAATGGATCTGATCAAAATTTGGCTCACAAAGAATCAAAGTGTCATTCGCAAAAGGTAGATGAGCAACATTAACGCTGCCATACAAAGGGCTTGCCACCGAAAAGCCCAATATGAATCCCCTATCCGCCGCCGCCTTCAACATTCTGCTCACCAAATCCGTAACTAAAACAAAAAGGAAATGGAACAATGGATCTCCTTGTTTCAATCCCCGAGAGCTGTTAAAAAAACCAGTTGGTGTACCATTGACCAAAACTGAAAATCTAATGGTACATATGCAATACTTCATCCAATTACACCACCTCTCTCCAAAACCATACCTACCTAAGGTATAAACCAAGAAATCTCAGTTGACGTGGTCAAAAGCTTTCTCCATATCCAAATTACAAAAGATGCCAAGAACGCCACCTCTGATTCTACTCTCAAAGCACTCATTAGCAATAAGAACGAAATCAAGAATTTGTCATCCCTCAACAAAGGCATTTTGAAATTTTGGGATGATCTTCCCAATAACCACATTCAAATGATTAGCAAGCACCTTCGAAATGATTTTATAAATACTACTAATAAGGCTGATGGGATGAAAATCTTGCACCTCCACAAACCCAACTTTTTTGGAATAAGTGCAATGAACGTAGTACTAAGACTTTTCTTGAATTCATACATGAGTGAAATTCAAGAAAAACCTTCATGATGTCATCCTTAACAATGTCCCAACATACCTGAAAAAATGCTATGGACCAGCCATCTGGATCCGGGGCTTTATCTTTGTCCATTCCTCTTATCACATTGAGCACCTGCTCCCCTTCAAACATTCTCTCCAACCAAAGTGCACTAGGCTGGTCAATCGAATCAAACTCCAACCCATACACCTTAGGACGCTAGGAATAAGGCTATTTCTGGTAGGAGCTTTTCATAAAAATGAACAATGTGGTCCTGGATTTCAGATTGTTCCGTAATAGCATACCCTTCCGAGTGGAGAACCTCTATGGCATTATTACTTCGATGAGAATTGAGAACTCTATGAAAGAATTTGGTGCACTTGTACCCTTCCTTCAACCAAAGGGCCTAAGACTTTTGTCGCCAAGAAATCTCCTCTGTGAGAGTCATTTTTTCTAGTTCAGTAGCAATGCCAAGTTTCCTTTCCTTCTCATCAACCGATAGAACCCCGACAACCTCTTTTTCATCAAAGCAAATTAGATTCTATAGAAGAGACTTTTCTAATCCCCTATGTTCCCGAAGACTTCCACATTCCATTTCCTCATATCTTTTTTCAAAGCTTTGAGTTTACCTACTAATACAAAACTAGGTGTACCTGACAATTGATAAGAGGACCAACACTCTATTATCTTTTCTATAAAACCATCAGCTTGTAACCACATGTTCTCGAACTTAAAATATCTCTGCCCCTCATGAATAGCCCCATAGTCCAAAAGGATGGGAAAATGATCGGAACTTAATCTAGGGAGATGTTTTTTTACATAAGTCAAGGAAATACGCCTCCCAAGAAAGGGAAACAAGAAATCTGTCCAACCTGGGTCATGCCCTCCCATTCGACCAAGTGAAATCGCCCCTGCCAAAGGTAAATCAACCAAATCCAGATCAAAGATTAAATCAGAAAAATCAACCATGGCCGGACCCATACGAGAATCCCCCGACCTTTCACTTGGACACTGGGTAGTGTTAAAATCACCACCAATACACCACGCACCCTTCCACCAACTGCACAAGCCAGCAATCTCATCCCAAAGAAATCTTCTTTCACTATTGACTTTAGGCCCATATACATTAGCAAAACTCCACCCAAAGCCATCATCAACATTCATAAAAGAACAAGCCACCGGATATTCCCCAACAAATTAATCCACCAAATTTACAACTCGCTTATCCCACATCAAAATAATACCCCTCGAAGTCCCCTGAGAAGCTAAAGAAGCCCATCCCACATAAGAATAACCCCACAAACTTCTTATAATATTTTTGTCAACAGATTTTAGTTTGGTTTCTTGCAAACAAATGACATCTACTTTCCATTCCCGAATTAGATTTCTTACCCGAAGGCGCTTGAACGGGTCATTCAATCCCAGTACATTCCAAGAGAGAATCTTCGGCTTCATAAAGCATTGCTGTTCACCCTGTCTTTGTGCCTACCTCTACTAGCACTACCTTCCACTGCATCATAATTGATAGAGCAAACCCATCTCTTGAGCTCTCTTTCTTTTTTCGAGCAAGATCTAGTCAAGAAAGGTCATCCCACCTCGATAGCAATGAGAAGAGCTTTGAATTGCTCTTCGAAGCCCTCACATGAAATTCCTATGCAATCGTAGATTTCGTCCACCTTCTATAACACCCAATCAGAATGAGCGCATGCCCAATAACATGTTGGAGGCATAGAGCAAATGGGACTAGGCTCATCCCCCACGTCTTCCAATCCATTATGAGAAGCCTCCACACTAGACCCCTTGCATACCAACTGTAAATCAAGCTCTTCAACAGACCCCTCATCTGAATTGCCCAAAATCTTATCCTCAGTGGTGCACATAACCCTAGACGATTTCTCCTTAACATTCAACTAAAGAGACATCCTCACAAAACCGTCAAATACGGCTTCATCAAAAACTAAAAAGGGCAGCTGGGGAGCATCGGTATGGATAGGAATGCTAGAAACACCTTGAGGACCAAGAAAAACCTCATTTCGCATGGCCACAAAGGCATCCATGGCCCCTCCACCACTAATTTCCATGATCGAGACGAAGATCAGTGCTAACTCAGGAACAGGAAGGTCGTCAGCAACCAGCAACCTGTTCTATGATGTCGGAGGGATGCCTTAAACAACCATCAATGAAATCTGAGAGATATTCGCCCTCAAGCCCAAGGAAGAGGACCCGATAGGATGTTTGACCCACCACATTTTGGAAACAGGCCTCGCAATTAGGCCTCCAACCTTTTTGGTTGAGCCCAGCCCATTGCCACGTCCATTTGCCAACTTAAGCCCATTGTCGATAGGCGAGGGTGGGTTTAAATGAAGTGGGCCATTCATCCCACTGCTCAGGCCCATGACCAAATTCAAACCCGTGTCTATTTCAGTCATTAAACCTATAATCTTCTCCATAACTCTCGATAACTCTACTCTGTCAGCCCACAACAACCCTTCAACTTCTCCCATTGTCGAAATAACCACAGAATGCGAACCACCCACCCCACATTCCTACTTGTGATGCCACTTGTCAACATGCGATGAAGACTACTGACCATTTTGGACATCACCACCAATAACCTTCCCTTTCCTCTAACTAACATCCTCCCCACTATGTGATCTATTTCCTACCGGAATCCATGCTGGTTTCTTCGAGACCGAAACATATGAAGCACCCTTTGAGAGGAGAGCCTTCCCCAAAGGCAATGATCCATCGGACCCCTCCTTATACCTAACCTGAGCTTGTAAGGCTTGAACAGTTTGAGCTCTGTTTTCATCTACCGAAACAGAGACTTTTGAGCCAACCGCTATGGGAGCATTGAACACGAAATCTTCCCAACCTCTACCCTTCAAACCTTCAGGAATAATTAGAGAACCCCTCTTATTCCCATTCCCATAATCTTCCACAAGCAATAAGCACCCCCTCAAATTAGCATGACACTCGATAATAAGGACACCATGACCATCCCGCAACTTTCTGACAAAACCAACATGCCAAGGGTGAGCCAAGAAATCTTCCATCGCCTTAACCACTTATAGCACTGTCGACACACTAAGAGAAACAAACTTGACCACCCTTTTGCTTCTCTCAGTAATGCGAATAAAATTACCCCTCATTCGAAAAAGAGTAATGTTACATACAGTCGTGAAATATGCAAGTATTGTGCAGTCGCTTTAAAAAAGAGTGGGGTCCCCTATTAAAAAATTAATTTCGTTTCATGTAGGTCCCGTATTTATTCACTTTTTTCAAAATGATTACGCAGCGCTTGCATACTCATGATTGCAATTATCATTTCTCTTCGGAAAAAAAAAAGTTTTCGATTCTACTTTCAAACACTTGGAACTCGACATCGGACCACCCTTAAACAACATAGACACTACTCAACCATTCTAATACATCCCCGAATCAAAGTTCTCGCATGAAGACGCTTACACAAGTCATTCAGCCCCAAACATTCCATGAAATGATTTTTGGCTTCATAAATCACTAATATTCACCTTGTCTTTGTGCCTTCCTCTACTTGCGCTATGTTCCCTTGCATTGTAATTGATAGAGCATGCCAGTCTCTTAAGCTCTCTCTCTTTTCTAGAATGATCTAGCCAAAAGTGGTTGTCCCGCCTCGATAGCAAAAGAAGAGCTTTAATTTGTTCTTCAAAGCCCTCACAAGAAATCCCTACGCAATCACAAATTTCATCCACCTTCTACAGAACCCAATCCAAATGTAAACCAACCCAAGAGTGAGCTGGAGGCAATGAGCAGATAGGACTAGGCTCATCCCCCGAGTCTTTCGGACTATTTACAGAAGCACCCACCCTTGTCTCCTTGCACACCAACTGCAAATCATGCTCTTCAAATGACCCATCATCCGAAATCACCAAGTCATCGTCCTCAACAGTGCACAAGACCCTAGGTTCCTCCTCGTCGTTCATTTGACACCTCATTTTCAACAAAAGCAGCGCCATCTATAGTTGGAAGAGACAATAGAGGACAATCAGATAGATGAGGAAGCCATTGTCATCTTGGGAACAAGAAGAAACCCCATTTCGCACAACCCTAGAGGTTTTCACATCTGCTCAGCCACTATTCGCACTACATGAGGCAGAGAATCTACACTAGCTTACAAGCCAGAGGGTTGCCAGCAACCGCTGACCTATTATGTGGCAGCAAAGTGGTAACCTAAACAGTCTTTGGTGGTATCCAAGGGTCGTTCGCTCGTACTTGAGGAAGGGGACCTGGATAGTGTTTTGACCCACCATGCTTGAGAAACAGGCCTCAAGTTCGACCCTCCAACATTTTTGTTCAGGCCCAGCCCATTGCCTCGTCCTACTGCTTATATCTATAAATATTTACACAAATCATGGATTGAGAATATATCCATATCGATCCATGCAATATTTTTGTTCCAATGGGAATGAAATCTTTCATTTACAATTTTTACCATTAATTTACCATGAACACCTCCACCCACCCCCATGGAAAATGAGAGAGAGAGAGAGAAGATAATGGCAACAACCTCCAGCAAACATTACTTATCAAAACAATTTCTGTACAACTGGTTTACCTTTCTATACATAAATAGCAATTGTTTCCTCACCATTAATAGTTTGGATGATTAGTAATTCCTAGAAGCTTGACCACCACCAAGAGCTACATATACCTAGAGAAGAACTGACAACTAGATAAAATAAATAAACCTTACTACTTCATTGCAATGCCCCAACCTCAAATGCTGCTACCAACTACTCGCTTCAGCATCACCACAGATTTCGGAAACATGTTGCAGTTATTTTTTGCAATTCAAGTTTGATGGATAAAGGTGTGGCAAGGAGGTCTAGCTTTCAGATATTGCTTTCAAATATCATACTACTTTGTCATTTAAACATTTTCTAAGATGATACTAAGCCATTTTAAAAACATGATAAATGGTTACAGGAACAAGACAGAAACAGGAAATAAAAGCTAACCTGCTGCCCACTAATGTATACACTACTTTCTTTGAATTGGGTTGCAGCAAGATCCTCGTTCCTGGTTGCATTTCCTGAGGTTGCAGTAGAACTAGGGTTATAACCAGCTGGGGAGGAGCTGTATGGCCCATAGCCACTTGGCATTCCAAAATGTGCGGGATTTCCTGTGTTAGTCCCTGGTTTGTATTGTGGAAGTGAATATTTGACCCCAGTGGTAGCTGTGGCAGATGGAGCTGGATATACACCGCCAGCTTGAGGCTGCTGAGGAAATGCACTGTTGCCCAGATACTGGTGGATGGCTGGTGGTGGAACATAGAATGGGGAAAAATAATGTGTATATGGAATGTAGTTTGGAGGATAATGGGATATATGAACCCCAGCAGGTGGCCTAAAGATGGGGACTGGCTGCTGAGTCATAGCCATTGAGCTTTGCATGAGACCGGCAGCCTGAGTCACCAGTAGGGTTGGGCTTGCTGTAGACAAGGCGCCACCCTATAAATACAGAAACATGTTAGGATGCACGCTTAGAGTAAAATGTTTACCTATTAACATGCAGGAAAAAAATTGTTCATCCCAGTAACAAATTCACCGACTGTAAAATTTGAAATCCAGATTATTTTCAGCACCACAATAATGTTCTTAAGTGGAAAGGTTACAAATGACCTGAACGTGTTTTGACAATCACACCTGCAGCTGCTTGGTAAAGTGAGAGCCGCAATGCTACAACTTGTCCAAGGCATGCTTTTCTGTTATTATCAAAGGCAGATGTTTCTGAAGCTTAAAGGACTCACGCAAAACACAATGATGTTGATAATTTTCCTTTTGCCATGAGAGGATTATATATTGAACTAAATTGATTTCAAGGTGCTATTTACTACGATCAAGTTGGCTGAGATCATTCCTAAATTACAAATCGGGCTTGTTTTTGGCCTCCTGAAGAATTGAGCAGCAGATTTGCACCACCTAGTAGATCACCAATACTATGATACTAGTGCTATTCAACTGTGATTTGAGTATATTATGCCTAACTAGACGATGGCCTGTGCAATGCGTGGGAATAATTACCTGACTAACGTGTATTAGTTGTCTAAAATTTCTATCACAAAGAGTCTAAAATGCAAGAATATACTTATAATCTTGAGGAAGGGCAATTTTTATATGTCAACAAACATAAGAATCAACTGGTTAGAATACGAGTTCAAAGTAGAATAGTTAAGAGGTGAGGATGCCAAAGGGGTAAATAACAAAGAGTCAATAGCTGCAATAAGATGAATAGTCTTGTGTTCTTCATTGGAAAGGCCATAATAAAACAATAGAAGAGTTCAGTGATGGAAAAGCCAATGAGACAAATAATGGGAAACCAATCACCACTTTAAGAAGAAAACTCCGTTTTTCCCTATCTATTGAATTAGTAATTATAACGGTGAGAAACCTTTCCAAACCTTTTGTTTTTTATCTCAATGTCAAAAAATCGAGTGGGTTTATTATAGTAATAAATAGCATACAATGAAAGGCCTTTTTAGCATGTGAAGGGCTAGGATAGATGGGCTAGGATAGATCAATAAAATAGAATGAAATGATGAAGTGGTTCAATAGAATACAAAGAGGATATTTAAGAAATTATATAGGTCTATGCTAGAGTGGGATTTCTTTGGGTGATGTCTTGACAGGTGGTCGAATTACTAGCAAATTGGAGAGACATCCGAGGTAATTCTCAAATTCCAGCCATGTGGAAGATGGTCCTGATTTGTCTATATGGTGGTGCATATGAATGGAGAGAAATGGAAGGAGCTTCGATGATCGCGAATGGAGAATGGACGAGCTTAGAATGTTTTCTCTTAATGTTTTATTGCATTGGTCAATTGTAAGAGATTTTAACGGCATGATATTCATGACTTCCTTGTATCTTTTAGACAATCACACATAGGTCTTGCACTTGTATATGTCCCATATGCTTGGGCTATGCCTACTTTTCTCATTAATAAAATTTTTGATAAGTTAAAACCTTTGGTAAGTGAAAGCTACTTTTCTCATTAATAAAATTCTTCTTTACTGATAAAAAAAAGATATATATATAGGCAATAGATTCTTTAATAAATGAGTATTACTCCTTGTTCGATAATCGGAAAGTAAAAACTGACGAAACACAAGCAAAGGAGCATAGAAATATATTCATGGAAGAATAATTGTTTTATATTTTTTTGATAAGTAAAGAATAATTGTTTTATATTAAGTAATAGAAAATATTCATGAAAGTATATACTATGCCTGAGGGTCATAAATAATTCAATCCAGTAGAAAGGCTTTATTTCAACCTTTTTTTATATATATAAAGTACTTTACTTCAATAATAATGATAAACTAAGGTGCTTTATCTATGTAAACCTCTTGAGCAGACTGAGAACTTGACGGAGGCAATACTGCAACATTCCCATTGAACTTGGTGGTGACCCCAGGAGAAAGGAAAGGAGAAAGACGACCATCACTATCAGCACCCGTGCGGTAGAATTGGGCATAATAGCTGGGATCAAACGGCTGTTGGACCAATAGACACAAAGGCAACTAATAACCACCAGTAATTAGTTTAAGCCCTAAATTAGGGTCAACCAAAGTATTGCAGAACTTCAGAAAACAGTGTCATTACCATCATTACATGAAGTTTGAAGTCATAAGTGAAATAAATCAGAATATGTGGCACATTCGATCTATATGTTCAATTTTGAACTTACTGGATATCTTTTTTTTTTTTTTTTTTATAAGTAATCAATAGTATATTAATAAAGATGGGCAAAACCCAAGTACACAAGATGGATACAAGAGCTAAGACCTATCTAGGTCGCAGTAAGGGAAACTAAAAAGTCATGAAAATTCAGGCCATTAAAATCTAAAGCAATGGCCCATAGAAATAAAGTGCTGAAAAATAGAGTTCAAAGTTCCTTTATAGACCGCTCTTTGTTTTCGAAAGTCCGATCATTGCGTTCTTGCCATATACACCACATAATACAGATCGGGATCATTTTCCACACCTCCTTGATTTGTTGAACTCCACTTGGAAGTGTCCAGATGGCCATTAGATCTACCACAGAGGCAGGCATAACAAAGGATAGCTCAATCAAGCTAAAGACTTCCACCCACAAGGCTCTAGATATCTCACAGTGTAGCAAGAGGTGATCCACTATCTCGCCAGATCTCTTACACATACAGCACCAATCAAGTATAACTATCCGGCGCTTACTCAGATTGTCGGTAGTAAAAATTCTTCCCAACGCTGCTGTCCAAGTAAAGAAGACCGCTTTAGGGGGCGCCTTATTTCTCCAAATTCTCCTCCATGGGAATGGAAAGATTGCGACTTGGGAAAGGGACTTATAAAAGGATCGAACTGAGAAAATGCATTTACCCGCTGGAGTCCACCACATCCTATCACCTTGCAGTCTATTGGGCTTCACAGAATAGATAAGGCTGAAAAAAACCTCAAAGGTGTCCACTTCCCAATCTTGCTCCACTCTACTAAACGTGACATTCCACTGCACTTGGTCTCCTGATAAAGTCATAAGATCCTCTACTGAAGCATCCTGGTTTCATGCCAATCGAAAAATAGCTGGAAATGCATCCTTTAGAGCCTCATTCCCACACCATATGTCTCTCCAAAACTTAATGCGTGAACCCCTCCCTAACACTAATTTAGAATGGCTACTAAAAGCCCCCCACCCCTTCCTAATGTGTTTCCAAACTGCCACACCGCTGACCCCAGATATTTCTTCAGTACACCAGCCCCCCCCACATGCTTCCGTATTTACAATCAATCGCCAGTTTCCAAAGGGCTTCAGGCTCCTTGCTATACCTCCATAGCCACTTCCCGAGTAAGGCCTGATTGAATGTTCTCAGATTTTTTATACTCAGGCCACCTGACGAGATTGGTCTACACACCTTAACCCAGCTGACCAAGTGGAATTTGAATTCATCCCCTATCCCGCCCCATAGGAAATCACGATACAGTTTATCAATCTAAGCCGCTACCCTGGCAGGCAATTGGAACAAAGATAAGCAGTACGTCAGTAAGTTCGAAAGTGTGCTCTTAATAAGAGTCAAACGGCCACCTTTCGACAGATACAGTCTCTTCCACCCTGCCAATTTCCTTCCTATCTTCTCTATGACTGAATCCCATATGGATGGGGCCCTTGTGGCAGCCCCCAATGGCAATCCCAAATAGGTAATGGGGAGAGAAGCTACCTTGCACCCAAGAGTACTAGCTAATTGCCTGGTGTTGCTCACGTTCCCCACTGGCACTAACTCTGACTTGTCAATGATATTTGTTCTTCTATGAGAGTTAGCAATTCTGTGGAAGAACTTAGTACTCTGATCCCCCTCTTTCAACCACAAAGCTCTCGACTTCTGACGCCATGAAACTCCTGAAAGGATAGTACTCTTTCTAATTCTGAAACCAACTCTGTCTTGCGCAATAACTCTTTTGGTAAAAGAGCTCTAGTCTCAAGTATCTGCTCAAACTGTTGCAACTCCTACCATGGACCTAGTAAGAAGACCACCATTGCCTAACCTTATCCACAAAACCTTCACTTTTCAACCACATGTTTTCAAACTTGAAGTAACGACACCTGCTACGAATACCACCACAATCCATCAGAAAGGGAAAATGATCCAAGCATAGACATGGCAACCTCTTTTGGCACACCTCCGGAAAGTGCCCCTCCCATTCCAATGAGATTAGGAATCTGTCCAACCGGGACCATGTCTGATTATTTGACCAGGTAAAGGAGCCCCCCAGTAGAGAAATATCCATCAAGTTTAAGTCAAAGATACAATCTGAAAACTCTATCATTGCTGGATGCATCCTACTCTCACCAGATCGTTCACTAGGGAATCTGATGACATTAAAGTCCCCTCCTATACACCAAGGAATCTCCCACCAACTATGTAATCCAGCAAGTTCCTCCCATAAGAACCGTCTATCATTGTCCACATTTGGACCGTATACTCCTGCAAAAGCCCACACAAAATTATCTTCCACACTCTAAAAAGGGCATGCCACTGTATACTCTCCCACAAACTCCCCCATTTTCTTAACAACTCTTTTATCTCACATCAGTAAGATACCACCTGAGGCCCCATTCGATGCTAGATAGGCCCAATCTGCATAAGTACAACTCCAAACACTTCGAATGATCCTTCTAGAGATGCTTTTCAGCTTAGTTTCTTGTAAGCATACTATATCCGCCCTCCATTCTCGCAACAAATTTTTTATACACAATCACTTATTTACCTCATTTAACCCGCAAACGTTCCAAGTCACAATTTTTGGCTTCATAAAGAAATGGCGAGCCCCTTCCCTTTGGATCTTTTACGACTTGAGCTTCCTTCACACTTCAATGACCAATTTAGGCAGTTGAGCTCCCACTGTATTTTCGACGCTGATTTCTTTGACTGTGTATGATCCGCTTCAATTGCAGTAAGTAAAGCTAGAAACTGCTCTTCATAACCAACACATTCCATTCCAATCTAATGTTGCAATTCTTTCACCTTTTGGAACAGCCAATCCGGGGCTTTTAATTCATTTGGTAGCAACCGATTCAATGGAATAGGCTCCCCTTCACTCAAAGCCCACTGCAGATTAGAAATTGCCCCCATTCCTTCCTCTCCAAAAAGATTTCTGCCCTCCCATTCAACCACAGCAGTACTAGTGGGACATTGGGTCTCAGGAACCATCAATACCTCACAGCCAGATTGGGTCTCGGGAACCACCTCCATCCCTGTCTCCTCAGCCCCTATAAGAGCTTCAGAGCCGAGATTCCTCACCACGATGGAGTCAAGATGGTCCTCGGGTTGACTCTGGACCTCCACCTGGGGAGGAGACCCTCCCATCATGATTATCGGCACTTTCTAGCTGCTTGAAACAGGATCGGCGTCACCCAGTGGCAGTAGCACCACCATCTCCACTAGGCAGCCTTCCCACGAGTTCTTTGAACTCGCCCCCTTCTCAAACATCTCCTCACAGGAAGAGACCTCAGAGTCCATCTCCTCTACTAACAGCAAAGGAAACGCCGTCGGTTTTGTGGCCGTCGAAATACCGGCGTCTCTCGCACACAGGGCAAGATCCCGAATCTTTTCTCGGATGTCATCTCTCACCAGACCAGCTTCCAGCAACGTAGCCTCTGCCGGCGGTGTCGCCACCTTCGCCGGCGATGATGGCTGAGGCCCACCCGCCAATGGGCCTGCGGCAGATGCTACGCATCTCCTCCACACAGGCCTCTTCAGTTTCGGCTAGCCTAAGGCCTCTCTGGGCCCATTCTGCTGGGCCTCAACCCGATAATGCTCTTGGCCCACACCCCCTTCAACGCATCGTTTCAATACATTTAAATCAGTCTGCACTTCATTTAACTTCCTCTGTATTTCCATCACAACCCGCAAAAGATTTTCCTTATTCAACCCGACAAGTCCACTGCCATCCCCATCCCTCTTCTGCACCTCTACTGAAGCAGCGACATCTCCATCCTGCAACAGCGCCCCTCCTCGCAGATTGACAGATTGAGAGGGTGGGTAAAAAGTCTTCGGCTTTTATAGGGCCCCCCAGTACGAAGTCGAGGGTTGAGCTGCCTTTGCCGCTACCACCATCGGAGATGAAGCTCCCATGCTACTGCATGCCTCCCTCAAGACTTCCACTAGCTTGCTCCACCCTTTCCCATCTCTATCCCTTCAGGAATGAGAAGATTATTTCTCCTACCCCCCTGTCTGAATTCCACCAACGACATGAATGCCCCTTGGGAGTTGGCACACCTCTGGGCTATAAAGCCCCTGTCACCATCTCTGTGAACCAAATAAAACTCCCTTCTTCCCACCTTCAACCATTCCCCCAATGCTTTTGCGAACCAAGAAGCCGAGCTCAACTCCAAATGCAAATTTCTCACCAACTTCCAGCCCCTCTCTGTAATATTCACCCATTGCCCAACTCTAACTACCTCAAAAAACTTACGATCAATAACCACCGCATTCAACATGCTCGTATTCCTACTCATACTTACCGTAAACAGTCACTCAACCTCCCATGAAGGACATCACCAAACAAACAAAGAAAAGGGTACGGAGAGAAAAGTGTATAGGAATAACATTCTAACAAAAAAAGATCTAAGATCCTCAAATTCCTACTCTGAAAACAATTGTTTGTCTTCTTACTGGATATCTAAATTTGCAGCTATATCAAAATTTGAATATGGATTTAGCACAGCTAGATGAACATATAACAAAGAATCACAGAGGTTTGAGGGCTCACAACAAAGCTTGGAAGACGGGAAACATCACGTGCTTGAGACTCAGAGTTTTCAAATGGTGCAAGCTGACTCCCTAACATTGGAGGCACAAGACCAAAACTATAGTTTGGCAAAGTATGAGCCCCCGTGAATTGATTGCCTTCAAGGGACAATGCAGTTTTCTGTTTGGCTTCATCATACTCTTGGATTGCATTGGATGACACATCACCATGACCAGATGATAAATTTTCAGGTCCATTTGTAGGTGATTGGGAATGATCAAGATAATCTCCCTCCTCGGCAGTTTCCAAGGCATTTTGATTGCTGGACCAACAATATAATTAAGTAAAACATTAAAATGGAGTTCACTACAGCAAAACATGCAGCAGAGTAAACTAGGAATCAACATGCAAGGACCAAAAGTACGAACATTAGACTATTTAAAACCTTGGTCCAACAGAAGCCAGATGGAGGAGGCAAAAGAGCAAAAACATTGGGCTCTTATAATTGGCCTTTGTTGCAAGATCCTTAAAATTGCCAAGGATGCAAGCCCATTGAAAACCAAATTATGAAACAACTTATTATTTTTTTACAATGCCAGGATTCATCTATATCCCAGAAAATATACGCACCTTACAAGCATTTTTCCACAGGCTCATTAAGTCGCCGATGATAAAATGATTGCAGTAGCCCACTACTACAGCCACTTCTAACATGGTTATATCCCTAAGAAAATTAGTACTTATTTTACTCTACTCCCCCTTATTGTTTTCTCATGTGACTATAACTCACTCTCTTTAAATTAATTAAAAAGGAGAAGTGAAGAACAAGATCCATACTATGAGGAAATCTAAACTACTTTTGTAAGTACTTAATTTTATTCAAAATGTAAAGAGACACAACCCAAGTACATAGGAAGTACACAGTAACGTAAATCTAATATACTAAAGAGTACATTAAAACTTACTAAAGTTAAAAAGTATATAAGTCCAAACCTTGAGGCCTGTTCCTCTGCAGGTTCTCCAACATCTTGTGAAGCTTCGGAAAGAGGTGTGGAGCTCTTGTTACCATCAGAACCACTAACATAGCTTGTAGTTACTCCAAAACTAGCACCAAAACTTCCAAAACTCAACTTGGTCCTTTCAGATTCAGGGACGTGGATGTGATTTGGAAGTATAACAGGTTGACGCTGTGGAGGATATAACTCTCCAAGCTTCTTCTGCAGCCTTGAAGTTGCTTCTTCCACATCAAGGACACAAGTTTCAGGCTGTGTCTGATCAGCAGCTTCAACTGAAACAATGCGAACCTCAGATGCCCCAGCAGCACCAGCTGTTCCAGAACCTTGAACAACACTAGCATTTGTTGGCTTTGGCTTCCATTCCTTATTAGAACCAACTGTTGAAGACAAAAATCATAAAATTCTCATAAGTATTGAACAAGTCATCCACATCATAGAAGTAACTCTGACTGATATAAAAATAAATTAGATACAGAAAGAGAAATTAAGAAGTCAGATCTGTTTCAATTCATTCAAAAAATAAAGTAGGCAATAAGAAGGAAAACAGAAGATAAAACTATAGTTGGCCAATAGAAAAATAGGTCCAAATTTCCAGGAAAAAAAGAAAGAAACACTAGGCCTTTGAAACAAACAAACACTTTTAACAGAAACATGCTCTGGATAAGAATAAAAAGTCAGCTGCCATGAAACACAAATGGACAACTCAGAATTCCAGGACCAAACCACTGTCTACATACAGGTCAGAATGAGTAAAAACTTTGATGTCTGTGGGGAGTTTGTATTGTTATAAAAACTAAGAACTTTCATGCCCATGGGTTGTTTGTATTGTTATAAAAAAAACCATAGTAAATTCACTACTTCCGTCAATCATTATTTTGGGATTTTTTGGGGGGTGGGAGTTAAACTAACATCCTTGAAGATCTCATTGAAAATTGAGACAAAGAACGTTTTCAAAATGAAATACCTTTCTGAGGGCCAATTATTTGATGTGGTCGGCTGTTGTAATTAGATGAAGGCCGACTAACCAAAGAGCTGCTATGAGTTAATGTAGATGAAGGTTGTGAAGACTCAGCAGGCTGATTTATTCCAGCTCCTTGGGATTCGCTCAGCACCTTTCCTTGTATGGAAGAGCTATCAATCTCGGAGGCTGCCATGTAAGTCATAAATAAAACCTAAACTGCATTAATCTAACCACTAAGAAAATCAAATTGAATACAGTTTCCTTTTAGAGTCCTGACCAGTATTGTTCTCTGCAAGGATAAGTGCATTTGGTTCACCAGGAGGACGACTGCTCCCTTCTTCACATTTAATTGCACCCACGGCACCTGGGAGCCTTGAATCATTAGATGGTACTAGTACAGGGTCCAAAGATGAGAAACAGATTGCTGATGAAGATGATGGTATCGTTGATACTGAGCAATTGCTAGAGTTTGGTGAGGGCTGCCCATGCAAGTCCCCAGTTCCAAAGGTACTCACAAAACTTTTGTTTGTATAAGCAGGAGGTGTTGCAGTTCCCAAATTAGTAATTGGGACAGAGGATAAACTTTCTTCAGTACCACCAGTGTACCCATTGGCAATGACAGGTCCAGAGCTGCAAGGGATATTTAGTCACATATTGTATGAAAATTTACCGATTTATGAACTATAAAACTACAATGCAGATCACCTAACAAGTATAAATGAGTGTTGGACTTCGTAAACCATAACCACCTTGTTACCAAACTTTTATCTTTAGTCTTTGTGTCCTGAGAAGTTGGTAGAGTTTGAGTGACAGCCTTTTCTGCGGCTTGGTTAATTCCATTCCCCTTTCCAGGATCAGAATTCCTGCTGCCACCACCATCTGGAAAGAGGTATACAGAAGCCAGTCAGATTAGCTGTTATGACACGACTGACCCCACTGATACAAAATTTGCAACCAGAAAGGAGAGGAACTCCTCGGCCCCAGACTCAGGCCAATAGCACAGAATCATATTCCACAAAAAAGTAAGCCAGTTATAGTCAATGCAAAAGAATATTTGGAGATAGTTAACCAACAAAGACAGCTAATGGCAACAAGGTCAGCCTAAATATATTAGAACGAAGGGATACGGCAAAAAGTATTCCGGCCAATAATCCTAAAGGAAATTTTAGTTTAAATTGGTTGTTCACCATGGGACAAGAGACGAGGTGTGGAATTCACTCGACCACCCCTGCCGCCTCGCCCCTGAATGCTTGGCCTTCTTCGTGGTTCTGCTGATTCTTTTTTGTTCAGATTCTGCAAGAATATAAGCAACAAAGTAGAAAACTTAGTACTAATGTCTGAAGAAAAATATAACAAATACTCATCACTAAATTATAGAACCTAAGAAAAATAAAAATAAAAGTTCCTTGATCCATCACTAAATTTCAGCCTTTTCCACCATTGACCCTATCCCAAAAAGATTATTTGAAACAAAAAATGAAGCAAAGTAAAGCAGGCACACACTTATTTGTAGCCGTTTACACTACATATATATATATTCCAATTGTATGGATTAGAAACATTTAACTTATCTGATCACAAGTGCTCTCAACTAACATTTTACAAGAACGCCCGTCAGTATTTCATTAAAGTGATGCACGGTATAGATCACAACAACTAGATACAAGCACATGCATAAAATTCCACGGTATTCTGCCTGTTCATTCGCCTGTGAGGAAGTATGGTGAGCCCTTATTTTAGATCACAAGCACTGTAATTGTACAAAGTTTGTAGACATTTCCCATAATAAAGTAAGGCTTAGCAGCCAATATATGTTTGCCCCAATATGATAACACTGATAACTCATGTCACAATCCTATAAAACTTTCAAATATACAAACTCAAAAGTACCTAGCTCCATTGGCAACTTCCAATAGAAATGTCTTACCTCTTTTTTCCTCTCACGTTTCCGTTTGACCTCATGAAATGTATCTGTGGAACAACAAATTCCACATCTCAATTTGGTCAAGAAGGAAAAGAAAAGGGCAAAAAGGCAAAAAAAGAACATGCTATATGGCCAATAGTGTAAACAAAATTTCTTAGCCATTCAAATCAGAACATGTAAATCAGATGTAAATTATAAGAGGGCATAAAGTGACGCAAAACAGGAAACACAATCAGAAAGACTTGCCAACCACTTGCTTGAACCAAGAAACCATAAGAGATGGACAAATATTTTCACTGCATGGTAACATTATTAGTAAGTTCCTGATAAAAAATGGGTCTTAATCCAGACCAATACTGCTCTCTACAATCCCAAAATTAATAGCTTGCACTTCATCATGAACCACTTTATAATTATATGCAACAGAAACCACATGTAAAACTAACAAAGCGTCCATGGACTATTTCAACCAACAACCAAAAAATACTTTCTCTGAACAACTTTTTTTTTTTTTGTAAGTAAAGATTCTTTAGGCAACTACAATACAAGCTTTTGCAGAAAGCACTCTGTATAACGAACTTTCTCCAAGCACAAGAGGTGGCAATAGATTCTTGATAACCAAAACTCAAAGCTGCCAATGAAAAATAATTATTTTGAATTAGATATGTTTCACAACCACAACTGTGGCATGTATCACTGAGTACAGACTAATGACTAGGATTGATTGTTACTTCTAATAAAGTATTGATCATTACGACAATAATCATTAGGGCTGCTACAAAATGAAAGGGGCATGAAAGGTAAAATGTTGAACATCATTTTTCCTTTCCTGTGAACTGGTTATTGATCATTACAACAGTAATCATTTGGGTTGCTACAAAATGATATGGGGCTTGGGAGGTAAAATGTTGAAAATAATTTTTCCTTTCCTGTGAACCGGTTACGCAAAAATCAGAACTTCACCACACCTAATGCAACTATCTTCCATGGTCAATCTAATCTTATTACCTCCCCACAATCCCCAGCTGCCTCTCTCCTCTGGGTACAGAAGTTTCCAGTTTTTTTATACATAAAATAAGATTTTATTTGATCAAGTTTCTAGATTTATTTTAATCTCTTGCTTGGGCTTTCTGGGCAAACAAATAGATGGTATCAGATAGAATAACGCAAAATCGAGTTACGGACAAGCTTCATGTATTTGGGAGCAATTCATGAGGACCCCCACAATGGCTGTGAAATAAAGCGCCATTTCGTAACTTAGTCCTTATTTTAGGAAAATTAAACAGACCAATCTAATTATGAGATAAACCCTTAAAGGTCCAGAATATCATTCCTAGCATCCAACAAAACGAAAATTTACAGATAATAAAAAGTTATTAATAAATAAATAAATAAAAAGAGCTTCTCTTTCAGAAATGAAAAGGTGTCAAAAACATAAAGACGATATCAGAATCTCCAGTCTTACAAAAAGGAGACCAACAGTTAAACCCCATAATAGCAAACTCAAAAAACTCCCACTTCCTCTACAACCAAAGCTTAATCAAACTCAGAATAAAATCGAAGACAATCGAAGATACAACAAAACAACGCAGTACTAACACAACCCAGGAGAGAAGAAACGGAGCCCCGACGCATGGATCACAAAAGAGCCATCAAAACAAGACAAGGATCAAAAATCCATGCAAGCTGAAAATAGAAGCAATCGTACCCTGAAGAAGGAGCTTCTGAGCAGTCTCATTAGGATCCATGGAACATTCCATAAGCATTGCGTAAATCTCCTCGTCGCTGTGATGGTCAGCGATCTCCTTGATGTTCTGGATCATCTTCCTCGCACTGGTTGGGATTGAAACCCTGGACCCACCACCGCTCATCTTGGCAACCGCCGGTTAAAAAAACCACGGACAGTAAATGTATATTTGTACGTTATATATTTCTGAGTGAATCTGTATTTCTGTGTACAATTGGAGCAAGACAAACGGAGGAAACGAGAGAAACAGAGATGCAGAGAGGGTGGAGGGATTGGTGTGGGTGACTTAAGAGAAGAGCGACTGAGGATAAATTTGGCAGAAGAGTGAATTTTTTTGTTGGTTTTTGAATTTGATCTATGTGAATGAAAGAGGAAGAAAGAGGGAGGGGCCGAGAGAGAGAGAGAGAGAGATGAAGTGAGGTTTTGAAGTGCAGGGTCATTTTTCTTTTCGTTTTAATTAACCTCATTTTTATTGTTTATTAAACTTATTGTGTAAGTTCTTGCCAGTCACTATCTCATTCCAGATGTTCCCTACTTTCCAATGCTGCATTGGCAAAATATATTTGTACGGCAATGGTATGGTATGGTATGGGATGTGAAAATACACCTACACTACACTAAGCTTGCATTTGCATTGGTTAACCTTGCAGCTTGCACCTTTCTTCTTCTTCCCCTTCTTCTTCTTTAATTTTCTAAGTATTTCCTTTTTAATTCTTTTGTTCGTTTATTGACAAACGTTAGTGATTGTCGGTATAGGAAAAAGTGTGTAACATGTTTTGAAATCATAGACATTGACAGGAAGGAATATGTAGGTCAAGTCTTACGATACATGACTACCATCGGCATTCAGTGCAATCTTCGAACTTCATATCCTTCAATCTATTTTGAAGTTGTTGTTGCGGCATAACTCTATTTCCAATTAGAAAAATTTATATATACCTATTTACAAGTTTATTTATTGATACATCTAATATATCACTGATATTAAATGACACAAAAAACTAATGGAATTTTGACTTTTTATTTTGTAATCTCTTTAATTATATAAAAGCGAAGTTTTTAAATGCTGAGTTGTCATTCGTACCATAAAATAAGGGAATGAAAAGATGCAAAGCGTAAAACGAGAAGGTTAGTCCGAAAAGAGGCGGCATAACACGAAAAAGAGAGATCAAACCAAGCGGTAAGTCAGGAGACACCAACACCACACTTCTCAACACGTTTCGAATGAAATGCCAGTCTCTTCCTTCTTTTTATTAATTTGTTTTGTCTTTTGCATGCAAGCTTTGTCGAGAACGTGTGTGAGTGCTCTTCTTTTTCTTTCTTCGGTTTCCTCTTCTCTTCATTTGTTTTATTCCTTCGCATGTCTTCGTTCGACGTCCGTAGCTTCCTTCTGTCCTCTTGTGTTCGGAGTCCGTAGCTTTTAAGCCTTTTCGTGTGCATGAGACACCAACACCGCACTTCTCAACTTCCACCGATAATCCCAGTAGTAATATTCCTCTCAGACGTAACATCAAGGTGCATATTTTCTTTCGTTTGAAACATTAGTTACTGATCTGTTTGGTTAATTCATCAATGATTTTTCTATTGTTTATTTATTGTTTCCTTCCTTTGGGGTACACTATGCGTGAGTGTGCAGAAAATGAGTAGGACGGAGAAGATCGGAGAAGATTTGGCCAGAGCTCGAGCGGCTGTCCGCAACGTAATTCGTTTATAGAACTATACTTCTGATAGGGAGGAAACTGGGTGGCAGGGTGCTTCCCTGCAAGTCTAATAGAAGAAACAATTCCCACACCCCTCTACGATGGCTGGAGGTAACCATAACAAAAGCGCATCCCATGGCCACAAGAAACCCTCTTCATCCTTAGCCTCCTCCCCTCAACGCAAATCCCTGTGGGAATCTAATTCAACTAAAAAATTCGGTGCTCCAAAGCACGTCCAAGCCCCGTCTAACCCCCTGAAACCCACCCCGACCCCTTACTCCACCCTAGGTCCAATCCCGTCACTCGGGGCTTCGTTTCCCTTCCTGGACCCCACTGCTTTGGGCCCTTTGCCTCTGCCGGCATACGATTTCCACATGCTGGAGTGGCGAACCATCATTCTCACCAACTCTAGCATTCGGTCGTACTTCGTTCTCCCGCTCGAATACCACGATCTTACACCGCCACGGCCTCACATAGACCCCGCTGGGAGGTTCTTTCCAATGGGTCGTGGGCCAGAATTGGGTGGGTTTGATAAGCGGTTCCCGCTTCCTACAAGTCCCAAAGGGTTTAGTAGGCGGGATTACTGGAATTCGCTTGGACTCGATGGGCGTGGGGCTATCGAGGAATCGATGAAGAGGAAGTATAGAAAGGAGGATGAGTTTGCGCAGCACGGACACCCGAACCGGCTTCCGTTCGATCCCGCCAATGACAGGGGCGAGTCTTGGGCGGGAAACAGTGGTCTGTTTGACCGGGGTGATGAATATAGGGCATTCAAGTACATGAAGGTTGGTGGTGATGATAATGTGGGTCTAAAGCACCTTGAAGTTGATCAGAACGCGTTGAAGGTGGTGTTTCTTCAACTTGTGAAGTTAGTCAATGAGAATGTGAGTCAAAGGAAAAATTACTTAGAGGAAGGAAAGCATGGGCGGCTTCAATGCATTGCTTGCGGTAGGTGTGCTTGAGTCGAGTTGGATCCATTTATTTCCTTCTCTTTTATTTGTTTTAAATTCGTTGCTTTGCTTTGAAAAAAGTCCTGGATACCTTTTTGTATTCAAAAAAGAAAAAAATAGGGAGGAAAATACATCACAACAGATGCGTTTATAGGAATGCATACGCCTTTCATCAGTAATGTTTTGAGTAAATTCTCTGTTAATTTTTCATAAAGGGCTATTGAAAATGTTTTGCATTTATGGGTGGGTTGGTTTTAGATTGCTTATAACAAAGTGTTTTCTACATCAGTTGAAATAATAAATTTTTCAAGTCCATCTTCAGCAAATCTACCGACATTTTTTCCTAAGTGGTCTGCATTCCGGCAAGCTAAAACGTTTTCCAATCCTTTTCTTTGTTTGTTTGCTTACAGCCATATGTGCATGCTTTTGTGTCTTTAATTCGGGTCTCCTCCTTTTGATCATATTATAAATTGACTATAAAATATTTATTAGTAAAGTGAACTTTTTTATATATTATGTTCTATTATATATATATTTGACATACATTTTTTTAATAGTTGTGAAAGTGATTATGTATAATAAACTATTTAAAGTTATACAATTCAACATAAATAACGATCAGCGCATTGCGTGGATTATAGACTCGTTATAATTAATCGATTTATTTACCTACAATACGTTTAAAAAAATGAAGTCAACTGGCAATGAGAGAATACACTAATTATTTGACTGCAAAATCAATCATATATGGTCATTTACATTTCAAGTATTATTTTTGTAACATAGTTTGAGCATACCATTATAAAGCTAGATTTTCTTTTTTCTTTTAACATAATAGAAAAAATTAGTTTTATTGTTGATGTCGTGTTTTGCGGCCCAGGCAACAACGAATGATTGGGCTTTGAAGGGTGTTGTTTGAAGCCCCCGACAGCATTTTGGTATGGCTATACGGTGTTGATGCGTACATCCATGGCGTTGAATGGAAAATATAAGTGTTGAGAAATAAAGAGATGAACACATGGGTTTACATGGTTTGGCATAATGCCTACATTTACGGGCGTTTGGGGAGGAGAAATCTACTATAATATTCTTGTTTACAGTCTATCATTGTCTCTCATATCTCACTGTACAATGGTGATGCTGAATATAAATTTACTGGAGAATAGGCATTCGTTGGAACTCCATGTTCTCTGGTTGGAGGAGAGGTCGAAGAAGAAGAAGGAGAGCTCAAAAAGAAGAAACCGATTAAGACCCCTGGTGTGCTCCTTTCACTGAAAGAATAAAGAAAAGAAGAAGGCAAAGTCGAGAGAGAGAGAGAGATCCATTTGGTCATTTGGCTAAGAGCCTTTTATCTACCACTGCTGCGTGTGTCAGTCAGTAATGGCGAGACCGGTCCCCTGCGTGTGTTAGTCCCCTTTCTTCGTAATTTCCTCTGACCTGCCTACTACAACTTGTCCCCCACACCTCCCACTCATAATGTTCCCCACTCACAACTTTCTGACTCCCTCACCTCCCCTAACTATTAACTCGGTAGGCTGGGCCCAATCCTTGGGCTCTGATGTTTTTACCTCCCTCATTATTATGGTGCTCGATTGGAATGGAATGAAAGTCATTCCAATTTCAAGGGGTTGTAAAATCTATTCCAATTCCAATTCCAATTCCAATTTTTAGAGCATTGGCAATGGTCTCAATGTCAAGACTCAAATTTGATTAAAAGTTGAGGTTTTGGCTAATTCATTTTGGACTATCCATCCAAAAGTCAAAATAATAATATAATATTAAATATTTTAATAATAATTTTTTTAAAATTGTACAAATACACTCCATATATTAATTAATAATTTAATTTTTATTTAAAATTATTGTTTTCCAACTATATTTTTCCTCAACCTAATTATCTAATAGTAGCCATTGAGAATATTTTTAGAGTAAAATATTATTTTAGAGATGAATAGTAGCTGTCCAAATTTGGAGAAAATGATGGATTTACTATAGTTCAAAAGTAGAGTATTAGAGTTTTGACTACTCTAATGCAGATCACTTTTGAACTACTTAGCCAAAATTTGGCTTGGCACTGACATTTAGATTTGGTTAGACCAATGCCAGTGCTCTTAATAAATGAATGACTTCTTGAGAGAGAGAGAGAGAGAGAGAGAGATGGTGCATGCACTTGTGCACGGGTACTCCCTCTGCCAAAAAAATGTATTAAGCAATGCTACACCCATCGAGACGAGCCCTGATAAGGGAAAAAAAGTTTTTTTTTACTCATTTTTATACCCTTAAACATTTAAAAAAGAAAAATAAAACATCATTAAAAAAAATTTACTTAATCACTAAGTAAAAAAAAAAAAAATTGTTGGGACCCCAATTGTCGGTGAGAATAGCATTTTTCAAATGTATTTGAATGAATGTTGTCTTTAATTTCCAACTTGAGGACTGCCTAATAGAGGGTTAATTTGTTCCGATTTGTGGTTGCTTTTGATTGCAACAGATAACTTAAGTAATTATTCAAAAACTCTATATGCAGTCATTTTTGCGTACTTTTTGCGCACTCCACTAATATGATTGGCTACGTCAATTTTTTTAATATAAAATAAGAGAAATTCTTGTTGCAGTCCCCAAATAGGGGATTGGGTGCACACACCCAACGTGGCAAAAACGATCTGTTTCATTTTATATGGCCACGAACGTCTTGCTCTTGAGAGACTACTCTCCCTTCCTCTGAGACTGCTCTTCCCTTTCTTCACGAGACACTGCTCTCTCCCTTCCTCCCGAGACCGAAGCTTTGCCCAAAAGTGGCTGATTTCGTCTGAGCCCTAACGTCGTTGTGTGTTGGAGGAGCTGCTTCTGATGCCTTAACTTCACCCCCTTTGTGTGTCGTTGTCTTCGTCCATCGTCCCCTTCCTATGTGCCATGAATCTATAAGAGTTCAGCATCCCCTTCCTCTAGTTGAATATCTGAGGAATTAAAATTTGTTCATGTGCATTTATTGTTCAATTTTCAATGTGATTGGTGCCTGCTATTGATTACTTGTTCAATTTCCAATGTGATTGGTGCCTGTTGTTGTTTAATTTGGTGATTTCGTAAAGCTTTGGTTTCCAATGGTTTCTAATGTTGTTCTTCATTTTTTTCTCTATTATGGCAATGTTTTTATGAGTATTAAGGCAACTTCTACTTTCATGTAAAGCTCTGGTTTCCCTAGTATTTTCATGATGTTTAGTGTATAATGCACTTATTATATCACACTTCTTTGTTACGCATTGCAATTGAAGATGGGTAGGCATTAGATGAATGCATTGTAGGCTTGAGATTGTCATATGAAAATCCCTTGCCACAACAATCTCAAGGAAATACCGTCCATACAAAGTTGTTTCAACATCAATTCTAGTAGCCTTGCTTACTTTTTCTCGTGATGAGTGTTGCAATTGCTAAGTTTGCTTGTCTAAAGATATATGTTGCATGCTGAAAAGTTAAAGTTTCAGAAAATCTAGTCTCTCTTGCAGTTTGTCATCATAAATATTAATGTACACTAAAAATACAATAATACTATTGTGAGTGCATTAAAAAATTTGAACTGTCAATACAGTTAACATTCCTTAAAATGCATTTTCTTTCTTTCAATGCCTAGTGCTTTACTTGCATTTACACCTTTTGATAGCTTGATATTCGTTGGTTATGATAGGAGTTCTCCACCATTTTAAGTTTTATGGTATTGATAAAAAATAAGTTTCATGATAAAAATTGTCCTGCACATGCCTTTTAATCTATTAAGAACTCGATACTTGATTTCACATCTCAAAAGAAAACATGGTTGAATTCAATTATCTCAGTAACTCATTTTCAATGAACTCAACACCTTAACTTTCTAGCTATAAAATGGACCCAAAATGTGTCTAAATAACCACTTGATGTTTACCTCACTACATGAATGTTTTGCTTTAGTTGTTTGGTTATATGTGCACTGCCTTGCATGAAATCAAGAATGATTCATAGTAATATTTTGCTACTTTAAGTCATTTTAAGACATTTTTTTCATGCATTTCATTACTTGTTTCAAGAGCGCTTGTGTTGCCAACTTGCAATGTCTTCATCGCAATTGCATTCTGAATCTTCTTTGGTTGATCGCTGCTTGAAAAAGGTCACAATATGTTTATGCGAGTCAATAGCACGTCTCAAAGTCTCGAACACCTCAAGAAATCCAAGAAAACATTTTTTTATTTGTCCAAATTACAATAAGGAGGTGATTACTAACAATTCTTGTCTGTATACTTTTATTTTCCTATATTATTGAAGTAACCTCTTAGTTTCCTACAATGATTTTAATAAGTTGCTTGCTACAAGGAAATGCATATTGCAACTATTTTTTATAGGCAGATTTTGAAGAAAGAAATGAAAATCCAGTTGTGAGGGAAAGAGAACTCCAGCGAAGAGAGGAAAAACTACAAAAGAGAAGTTGAAGTCCAAAAGCGAGGAAGAACTCCAGCATGCAAGGGAAGAGATTCATAAAAAAGAAGGCGGCATCCAAAAAGAGAGTACTGGTTCTTTTTAATGGTCAGGAAGAGGTTCAAAGTCAAGTTAAAGATATTAGTCATGCATGCATGCTACTCTGCGTATATTGGAGACTTTCAATTCTAATCTTATGTTGCTTGATATGATCAAAATAAGTGGAAGATTAAGTTTGTGTTAACGAATTTTTTGAATGTTGTTGATAGGTTTATGAAGTTTGTTAAATTTGTTAGTGCTTCCTTGTAACTGGACTGGTAACTTGTAAACCCTTTTTTTATTAACATGTAGTGTTCTCAATTTGTAATCATAAAGTTTATGTTTCCAATTGTACCAAACTTATCATCTCTTAAATATTACATACTCTACATCAAATAAGTAAGTTGAATTCCTAATATATGGAGAATGTGAAACATAAAGCATTCTTACTAAATTAACAATTAGAGTTATAACTAAATTTCATAAGAGAATAATAACCATATTTCATCAAGAACCTACATCAACAACCAAATACTATCATGGAATAACCAACCAGAGTTCAACCTAGTACATCAAGGTATAAAATAATACATCAAATTACATCTAGCTTCTAATGCATAAATAACTAGAGTCCAAATCAAAGCTTGATCATAATGGCAACAACAAGCATTCATAATGCCAACAACGAGCATAAACGATCAGAGTTTGAATCCTCTTTTGTACTCGAGAGAGGCATGATGTTGAGGATCCACCTGTAACATTAGGGTAAAAAAGTTAGAAAAAATCCTTTGAGTTGTGTCATCCAAATCACAGCTAAAAGTTCAAACGAAGTACCACATACCTATATAATAACACTTTGTTGTATGCCAATAAGTAAGACCTCATATATTGTTGTTATTGTGCCACTTGTGTTCAAGACGTCTTCTGTTATTGTTGCAGCATCACTTGTGTTCAAGACCTCATTCATCATTACTATGGTGCCACTTGTATTCAAGACATCGTATGTCGTTGCTGCAGCGCCATTTGTGTTTAATACATCTTTCAGAAATTTGCTTGCCTACATTTCAATCACACAAAATTAAATTAAATATAATTGGTAAACAAACTAAAAAATTGTATGAAAATCGAATACATTTTTTCTTTTCCTCTTGGCACCAGTCTCGACTGTTTATTGTTAGTTTGTGACTTCCATGTAACATTCTCTATTACAAGTGCCATCCTCTTTGTTGGGGGCCTCCCTTTACTCCTCACAACGCTATGACTGAGCACTTTTTTGAAACTTCTAACTTCAACTTTATTGACTAAAGTACTAGTATTTGCTAGTGCCAGTTGGGCCTTAGTTTTTGTGTAAAGTCAATTTAGTGCTCGTAACTTATGCATCATATCCATTAAATTATCTTCATCTTTTGATGCATTTGTGGCAACTTCATAGTATAGTTTAATCATAGTAGAATACCTACCAGCAGCTGATTTACCACTCAAATCATCATAACTACTTCGAATTAGAGCATATCTACGTTTAATGCCCTTCCTCTACTTATCCATAATGTACTTCGAAGGCACCGATCAGACATCCTTTACTGAGAAAATAGTAAGAATGTGTCTATATAAAATGCCTCTCATCTCAAATAGTCCACACATACATTTCGCCTCACACTCATCTTCATTGAAGTATGCCTGATATGTAACTCGTTTGATGCACTCTTCAACTTGCAATTGATTATTAACTTGATACGTCAAAATTGCTCCTTCTATCTTGCTGAGAATACAATGAGAATAAATAATCCACATTATTTCAAACTGTACTTTCTTAAACTTAGAATTAGTATATAATTCCTGAAATTGCTTCTCCATAGGTAAATGGGTTATACATGAAATTGTGTAGTTGAATGAATGAAAGTCCGTTGCAATCTCATTCTCTACTTTCTTCCTCAATGCATTGTCAAACTGATCAACGAACTCTTTTATCGTCATCCTTGAATGCACAAAACTATAAAAAAAAATGCATTCATGTCCTCACTCCTTTGAGTTGTGCTCATTCCAGCCCAAAATGTATCTTTCAGATATACATGAACCTAATGCTCTCTCTTACTATATAGACTTTGGAGCCATACATTGTTATGCAAATTATACATACCAATAAACACCTCCTAACACTTCTCAAACTCTTTAGAAGTCTAGTAATCATAAAAATATTTATGCAATGCACTTTTCAAACCACAACTATAGTATTAATGGGAATCCAATTTTTTTGGTAGTTTTCATATGATGTGCCATAAACAAAATCTGTGTCGAATATTTGGAAAAACTATTGCTATTGCATTTTTCATGGCCCTGTCTTGGTCAATGATGATAGCTTTTGGAGCTCTTCCATCTATACATTTCAACCAAGTTTCAAATAGTCAAACAAATGTATTAGTATCTTCGCTTGAAATCATACCTGCTTCAAAAAGTATAGATTGTCTATGGTGGTTCACTCTTAAAAAATGGGCCAATGGCATGCTATATTTATTTATTAGGTATGTTGTATCAAATTTCACAAAAAAATACCCATATGCTACTATGTTACATGCATCGGCCCAAAAAACATTCTTTAACCTATCATCATTATCCAAATCCATCAAGGAATAGAACTTATCATTTTTATACTGTATTCTCTCAAAATATTGATGAAGTGCATCAACACCTCCTTTACCAAGCCTATGGTGTCGGGCCCTGTCAATATAATTCCGTGCATTTTTCTCAAAAAATGGAAGCTTATCAAATCTACCTACCTCGACAACCAATGCGCTGAAACTTTTAGCCATACTTATGCTTGCTTTATCATTAGTATCTAACTGTCTTTTTACAGACTCATCAATCTATCAATTACATCTAAAGAATCTTGCCTTTCATAGACTTAGCCCATGATTGTGTACATTTTCAACAGTTGTTATACGCAATACCCCATCAAGCAAAATAGTATTAATCTTTGCCTTGCAATCTGTCTTCGTAATCGGACATGGTTTAGAAACATTAGTAGTATGGTTCCTTGCCTTAACACTATGAGCATAACCAAGTTTTAAATATCTAACACTATAATCATTTTCTCTTTTACTTCTTTAAGTCATTACGCCAAACCTAGTCTGTTTTATATTGCTTGTAGAAGTCCAACAACTCTTCCTCAGTTTTAAATGACATCCCTAGCCTTGGCTCTATAACACCATCATCATCATTTCCATGACTACTCGGTGCTACTTACTCAACCATCAATATTACTTCTTCAACCAGTGCATTATCAGCCTCCGGCAATATACCATAACACAGATCAAGGCAAGGAAGGTATAAACCCAATGGAAAAAGTTGTGGTATATCTGTTGTTTTTCAATGAACTTGTCTCCCACATTTGAGCTATCCTAATAAGTATTACTTTCAGAAGAAAACAATGATCGCCTAGTAGACGAGGTGGGTTATGTCATCTCCTTAGGATTACTTGAACATCTCAAATAGGGAGTTGGAGGAACAAAAGGATAGAGAATTGGTGGTCTAAACGGTACTCCCGTTGGTTGCTGCAATTTACAATAAAAAATCATAAATATATCCTTAACAATGTGGATTTAAACATATAAATGTTTGAGTTTATCACCTCATCTGTCCATGGATAAGGGTCGACATTTGGACAATATGCAAACGGTGGGAAAATGTAGGTGGTGTTAACTTTGTATTTCGCATGCCTTTGGGCCAAGTTCTGACAACTCAGGTCTTCATAACTTGGGCTTGCAAAATATAGGAATGGAGGCAACTATGAGAGGGTGGCCTTGGGACTGGGGAGTCTCTGATGCCAAAATTAATAAAGTTTCTTGAAAGTTTGCAAATAAATGAGAGAGTCTAGGAATTAAAGAGAGTTTTTTTGTACCTGAGACTTGCTATTTATACCATAAGTCTGGAGGAGACAAATCTTGTCTGCTCTCATGGAGTCCGTGTCCTTCATACTGTTTCTTTTGTCAGAATCATTTAATGCAGCGTGGCTTTGTGATGTTGTCATTAATATGGCGTGTAGCTTAGGTAGTGGTGCTATTAATGCGGCGTGGTTTTCTGATTTCCCTCACCCCGCTAGCGTCCTTGGTGGTCCATTGATGCCCCTTCTATCAAATGATCGAGGGTCCCATGTACATTATGCCCACTACACGAACAAACACTTAAGAGCTGGACATTATTCGAGGAGTCTCCAGTTCAGCGAGTCTCATCTCCTGCAGCACGTTCCCTCATGCTGGTTGCATCCAAAAGAGTCTACCGATGGGCTGGGTTGAAGACTTTACTTGTTCTGGGTTGGGCGTTTGGTTCTTGTTCCCTCAGTTACCATTTTCAGACCCACTAGGACTGAGGGGGGAAAATCCCCTTACATGTGGCATAATCCCATGGTAACCATGCATATAGCTATATGTTGACCAATCTGGATAAAATGGCCTTGATATTTTTTGAAATAATATCGAATAATGTCTTATCAATAAATTATAAATCATACCAATAACATGGCTTTTGGATGTGAAAAGAATATTTGAATGAATGCAGTAGTGTTGGTTGGCCTTGTAGCATTACTGGTAGGCCTCAAATGCTACAAAGCCTCGTGCTATTTCTAATAGGCCTTATGCTTTCTTCCCCTTTCTCCATCGACTTGTCCACAAAAAAGAACCCACATCTATGTAATATTTAATAAGTAATGCAAATAAATTCC
The DNA here is from genome assembly GCA_003123785.1 of Pterocarya stenoptera. NCBI lineage: Eukaryota > Viridiplantae > Streptophyta > Magnoliopsida > Fagales > Juglandaceae > Pterocarya > Pterocarya stenoptera. Next base: position 24,204 of record QEOT01124274.1, on the reverse strand, counting down.
ATCAATTGTAATGTTGAAATTAATGTGTGGCCCATCGTGGCTAGCTTATACATGCAAAACAATTTTATGCATGTGATATTATGCAAATAATATATTATACTTGACCTTATTATAATAATTTGAATAATAGTTATGCTAATTTAAATTAATTATTCTAATATATATATGCTGCTACACTAGGTAGCAGTGGATCATAACAGCAACACATGTATTTTCACTAAATACATTCAACAAAGTATTGACCCAAAACAATCTCAGTGAAACACCTTGAAACCTTGCTCTGAGGGAGGAACAGATCCACAAAGCGAGTAATTTCACAAAATAGTTGATGGGTGGTTTGGCCAAGACATGGGTGTTGCGTAAGAGAAAAAATAATTTTCCAAACAAGGTAAATGGGAGTGGATTGGGCGAAAAAATAACCAAACAATGCTTTAGGTCTAATTTACCTCCAATGGTGGTGGAGGAGCGGACCATGACGCCGATGGTGGAAAAGCTGACCACGACGCTAGAACTTAAACTCAGGAGCTGACCATGAAATGGAGAACTAAGGACGACATCGGTGGTGGAGGAGCTCACCACGATGTCGGAGGAGCTAACCACGACACCGAAGGAGCTGACCACGACACCGGATTTCGAACGACACAGTGAGAAATGAGAACGCGAATGGACAGTTGCAAAATCAAACTCAAATTGTTTCTATACGATTTTTAGGCATGTTGGGAGTAGGACATTTCGATCATTCTACCTACACTAATATGGACAAAAGAAAAAAAAGTGGAGTACACAAGGCTTGGGTATACGGATTGTACCTAACAGTTCTCATAAAATAATTGTTTTGGCCAAAGATATCAATTAAGTGCACAAGAAGTACGTAAAAATGACTATATGTAGCATAACTCTAAGTGATTATAAGAATCTTTTTACCGGGTTAACTTGGGGGGGTGGTTCAGCTTAATACATATACATACATACATATATGTGTGTGTGTGTATAATGCTTTGTCCTTGTGGTGGGACTTTTTATAAAATAGTTTTAGAGAAAAGGAGACAGAAGTTACTGATCCTTTTAAACTTTTACTTCCATACTCAAGGTGCAAAACTCTACATTATAAAATAAAATATGTTTGAGAAAAAAGAGCTTTACAACTAAAAAATCAATCTTAAAATAAAAAGGTCTTTCAAACTCTCATGCCTAGACTTCCGTGCTTTTCCCTTTGGGTCGTGTCTGTCCTAACACGTTTTGCTCATTTAGTTCCTATAGGGGAGGGACATACATAAAAGTTAAAATGAGTCGAATACTCAGTAAACATTACTTCATGCAGTTAAAATATATTAACATAAGTTTTCATTCATGCATTCATCACTTCATACTTACTATACGTACATAAGACATACATTCATTTTGAAAATATCACTAGGCAGGATTTTTCTTAAAAAATAGTTTTCTTTTTGTAAAACATTTCTCCCTTCAGTGTCTTCATTTCTTAAAAAGTCTAATGCATTCATACATTATTTTTTATCATTTTTCTTTTGGTACATACTGTTACGCCCCGTGTGTTGAGGTTAGCTGTCTTCCTTTAGACCTGGATTTTGCCTGTGGCCACAGAATGGAAATCCCTTGCAGTCAGGGGGCAGCACTAAGTGTACTACCAGTACGACTTACCCGACATTTCAATTTGCCCATTTTGGTACCATTTCATTCAGTCATGGCCATTACGTATTTTCATACATTAAAACATTTATTTCCTTTGAGTCATTTCGTTTCATTCATTCAGTCATTTCCTTTTCAATCATTTTCATTTAACAGTTCATTCATAGAAAAAAGCGTTATTTAAAATCATGAGCTTAAACATCATCTTTCATGACATTTATAAAGCATCAATTCATAGGAACATTTTAAAACATTTTCTTCAAGCCGTTTAAAGCTAAAGCACAAGGCATAAGCTTGACATCTCATTTCGTGAAAATACATACAATACATATTGCATAAAGTCATCCATTCACATGCATACACTTAATACTTTAGTTGCATAAAAATGGGCTGCTAAGAAGGGCCATACATACGTATACATTTAAACACTTAGCTTGCTTTTCATAAAACGTCATTTCATTTCATTTCGTAAAGTATCATAAAGAAAATCATTCCTTTTCCATTTCATATTATTTAGAAAACTCTAGAAGAGTATGAATATAGTATTTACCTGAACTTCACGCTACTTTTATATCATGCAGTTCATTTATGTGCATATCAGATAGCAACCTACATGCATACACATAACTTTAAACCGACTAAGTCACGCATCCCAATCCTAGACAATACACACATCACTTTCTACATTCGAGCTTACATTTCCTCATCGTCATCCTCATCCATGCATATTACATGACTTTAAGCCAACTATGAGGCTCAAACATCTTATACCTATGCTTAGGAAAAATTACCTATTACATATGGTAAATCTGTCCGGCACACACGTCTCACTAGATACACATGTACCCTACCTCTTTATCACTTAAGATCAACATATAACACGTTGATCACTTACTTGTATAAACAAGCCCATATTCTGATACCAACCTTTTCTTAACCCGAGTAGTATGACTCTTTATACTACCCGTTCATTTTGACAGTTCATACCAACACTTAACACAACAAGACTCCATTCATAACTATACATTATGTCACATCACCTAACATCTCGCTATGTCATGTCTATGCCAACTCCTAACTCATCACGAATACGGTCCCTCACGTACTCCTGTCACATCGTGACACCTTGTCACGTTCCTGTTATGCCGCTCTTACACTAACTCCTCATCCATCACAAACATGACTTCTTCTTTAACCATGTCACTTTGTGACATTCCCCCGTCATGCTTTTGTTGCGCTACTCTTACACTATTCTGTCATTTCACACATATTCTCAGCCATAGGTCAACTACACGGTAACACCTGTCACCTTAGACTACATGCCACATCACAACTACTTTGGAACACTGTTCTATGGTCATCAACTACGCAATCATCCTTATCTTTGTGACATGTTACATGGTGTATTGCTTCACCTCATGGAGTACACTCCACGTGTAATCCCTTCACACACGTTACGCCACATCACCACTATGGCATTCATGCCATATGGTGCATCACTCCATCACATGGAGTACACTCCATGTGTACTCCTTTTACATTATGCTACACCATACAGAATACACTCCACATGTACTTTTCTCATTCCACACTACGCCACGAGAGTATTCCATGTGTATTTTCTTCCTAATCCACCACTACTTCACATCACCATTACAACACATACTTCACAACCATACTTCATAACACAGTCTACAACACTATACAACACACTCTCTAACTACGTCCAATACTTCAAGTACACAGCACAACACATCACATTACCACACTACACAGTGAACTCCACAATTACCAACAACACAGTTCACAACTTAACCAACCAACTAACATAATAATGAGGATAAAGGGAAAGAGAGTTATACTATTGACGGGATAACTCGTGCGTTGCTCGCTGTCTGGTATGGCCAGTGGCGTCGGAAACCACTAGCTTGGGCGGTAGCGGTCACTATTGTGGCCTTACAACGAGATTATCTTGGGGATTGGATCTAGTGGGTAGATTTGGGCTATATGAGAGTGGTCGACATGGTGGAGAGTCGGTGGGTGGTGGCTAAGGTCGTGTACAGTGGCGATTAGCCACGTACAGTGGATGTCCACCGTGTATGATGACTGTTTGGGCGTGGGGATAGCTAGATGTGGTCTTGGAAGGGCTCATGGTGGCTTCATGGTGGCGGTGAGGGGTGGAACACAACGGATTTAGCAGTGTACAGTGCATCCAAGAGGGTAAGGATTCATGTGAAGTTAAGGGTGGCTGGGGACTACAGCTGGCCATGGAAGGGCTTAGGAAGTGTCGGGAAGGGGCATATTAGCAATGGAGCGGCGGCACGAAGGCTAGAGGCAGTAGATCTAGCTTTGAGGTGGAAGGATAGCCTATGAGAGAGTGAAAGAGCGTGGGAGAGCTAGGTGGCTCGGCTGGGTATGGGGATGGCTAGGGGAGGTTGCCGGTGGAAGGAGGAGCTTCTGGAGGTGGTGCGGTGGCCGTGGGAGGCAGAGCTCGGCCTTGGGTATGGTGACCCCTTGTGTTGGAGGAGCTGCGTGTGTGTGAAGGAGGGGTTGCAATGAAAGGCTGTGTTCAGTGGGATGGTGCTCCCCTGCGTGAGGGGAAGCTGCCGTGGTGGCCAGTGACGTTGCTGGTGGCAGACGGAGGCACTGGGTTGAGGAAGGCGAATCCCAGAGAAAGGGAAGCTATTTCAGGTGGAGGGGAGAGAGAGGTCATGGGCATGACCTCGTGAGAGGTGATCGTCAGTGGAAAGGGGAGCTCGTGCGGTGGTGGTCGGGGATGAGCGGCGGTGGGTTGTTGTGGCTGGGAAGAGCCGAGAGAAATGCACGGGGAAAAGGGAGAGGGACTGTCGGCTAAGGGAAGAGAGAAGAGAGAGAGGGAAGGGAAAAGTGAGGGAGAAAGAGAGGGAACTAGGGTTTTAATCTCAACCCTTCATCTTGGGATCTTCAAGACGATCTAACGATGGACTTTAAATACTGATTTAAAAATGCGTAAACATTAACTTAACTAAAAGCATTGAGAGGAATTAAAATAAAATATTACTTAAACTAAACTTTATTTTATAAAATAATGTTCTTTCATCATTAATAAAATGATGAAGTTTTGTTTAATTTTTTTAAGAGAAATCCCTACAATTATAATATTTTTATAGCTCTAAAAAAATATTATAATTGTCTTACTTAAAATCAGGCTTGGTTCAATAATACTAGAGATACCCTATATGAATATTTCCAGAACATTTAAAATATTCGAGAGCTTTTAAAACATTGGGCTTGCTTTAAAAATCAATCGATATATTTTAAACACGGATTTAGTATTTAAAATGCATAGACGAGACTCGTGACTAATCGAGAGAGAAAGGAACGGGTTATTACTAGAGTTGAAAGATAAAAATGCAACGTTTTCCCTACCTGCATTTATAACCAGAGTTAACATTTTAATGGTCTTCTCTCCTCCTATTTCTATATAAAAATAACAAGGCCATGAAGTTGAGAATAGGAACTGTACTAGTTGTTTCCCTTCGTAATTTCAATAAAAATGAAGAAAGTAATATCTGCACATAATGCTTATTTGATATCTGCTTCACATACGCAATCTCCAGTATGAGATTTGGCTCGATGATAATGTAACACTAATATATGTTTATTCCCTTTTATTTATTTATTTAAATTTTTATAGGATGAGTAAAATAAAATAAATTCATTGCAAATCAATTGAAAATAGCACTATAGAGTTTATCAATTAGGACTAAACTCGAGATTTCTAATGTTCCAGTTGTTATAAGTCTCGATCGAAAAATACTACTGTTCTAATTAAGCACTAGTAAGCATGCAACAAATTAACGTACCACGTTCTTCATGGCCTCATAATTTCAAGAAATGAAGGGGAAGTTCCTTTCAATCAATGATTTATAAAAATGAATTAAAGTCTCTCATGCAAGGAATATTGGACGATAATGTTGTAGGGTTCTAAATATATATCCCACAATTGTTACGAGAAGGGGAGAGATGAGGGCTAATGACCTATTCTCTATACATGAGAATAAATAAATAAATAAAACATGTTGTAAATACATGGAATGTATTTGATGGATGACCATTAGAATTCTTCCATATTCATGTATCCCTATTTCTCATGTTCATGTATCCCTTTGATTCATTTATTGTCATTCACTAAGTTCATGGACTCATTTAATATCATGTATTCTCCATGCCTATAAAATGGTATTTTGAGGAGCATTTGTAATAAACTAAAAAAAAAAGAAAGTTGAGACAAATAATATTTACTTCCTGAAGAATTAATTCTAGATATTATGGTCTTTCCAATTCTTTTGCTACTTTTATTTAGTTTTACAACACGTTATTAGCATGATCCTCTTGCCAATTGTCTTGTTATTTGACGTTGAAAGTTATCTGTAAGATTGCTCTGATAGTTGTAAGTCATTCCACAATTTTACAATCATTATGGTATGTTCATATTTTCAAATGATGTTATAACATATATTTTATGCAATACTCTTTGAAGTAAAATGATATATCGTCAATGCAATTCATATGACTTCATAAAGTTTATAATTCTTGTATATTCTAAATCTTATAATATTTATTTATTCAAAATTTAATATATTTGTTATAGATAATGTCGAATCTTAGAATATTAGAATTTGTTGCTCTCAATGTTTCTGGCAATAATTACTTATCTTGGATTTTGGATGCTGAAATTCATCTTGATGCAATGAATCTTGGAAATATTATCCAATAAAAGAATGAAATGTCCCGGCAGGATCGTGCTAAAACAATGAATTTCTTTCGCCATCGTTTGCATGAAGAATTGAAAACTAAGTACTTCACTATAAAAAATCCCTTGATTTTATGGAATAGTTTAAGGGAGAGTTATGAGCACCAAAAGACCGTTATCATTCCAAAGGCTCACTACGATTAGATGCACTTGAGATTGCAAGATTTTAAAATAGTGTCTGAGTACAATTTTGCACTTTTCAAAATGAGCTCACAATTGAAATTATGTGGTGAGAAAATCAATGATGAAGATATGTTAGAAAAAACATATACCACATTCCATGTCTCGAATGTGCTCCTGTAGCAACAATATCAAGAGCGTAAATTCACAAAATATTCTAAACTAATATTTTGTCTATTAGTGGTTGAACAGAACAATGAGCTTTTAATGAAAAATCAACAATCTCGTCCAACTGGTTCTACTCCATTCTCTGAAGCGAATGAAACTTCATTTCATTATCATAAAGGAAATCGTGAACGTGGTTGTGATAAGAAAAACTATAAAAATCAAGGAAACTGTACTAAAAAAAAAAAAATTCAATATACCACTGGAAGTGGAATAACATTAAGACAAAAAATGATGAAAATAAAGGCTCACAGAATAAGCATGCGAAGAACTATGATAATAAATGTTTTAGATGTGGTATGAATGAGCATTGGTCACGTAACTGTCGTAAACCAAAATATTTGGTAGACCTATATCAGGCTCCCATTAAAGAAAAGAAAAAGTAGGTCGAAATGAATTTTATTGATCACAAGAATCCAGTAGATTCAACTTACATTCCGAATGGAATGGATCTCACACATCTGCATGTTTTTTTATTTCTTTGTGAACTTCAAAGAAAATACAGATTTTTTTATTAGTAATAATTTTGGATACAATAATTAATTTACTTTTTTTGCCTTGTAATCACATTATATTTCAGTTAATATCTTCGAATACATTGTAATTTTCCTTTAAATTAATAAAGTTTTATATGTGTTTCGCTTTTATTAAGGAAGTATGGATTTTATTAATGAATTGATAATTTTGAAGAAAATTGATAGAGATGGATGTCTCGCAGACAGTTGTACCACACATACAATTCTTAAACATAAGAAATGTTTTCAATGTTTAACAATGAATAAAGCTAATATCAATATTATATCCGTTTCTTCAAACCTAATTGAAGGCTCTGGAGGAGCAAATATAAAGTTACCAAAATGAACAGAATTTTGTATTCACGATGTTTTATGTTTTTCAAATTCTAGAAGAAATTTACTAAGTTTTAAAGATATTCGTCATAATGGTTATCATGTTGAAACCATTAATGAAGACAGTAATGAATAATTTTACATTACTTCTATGATTTCGGGCTAAAAGCTCATATTAGAAAAAATTGTCAGCTTTCTCTTTGGACTTATATTATACAACTATGAGTACAATTGAATCAAATATTATAATGCATCGAAAGTGCTTTAATCCAAATTTTTTTATGCTTTGGCATGATCGCCTTAGACATCTAGGATCAATTATGATACGATGAACAATTAAGAACTCACATGGACATCCTTTAAAGAACCTGCAGATTTTTTTACCAAGTGATTATCCATGTGCATCATGTTCTCAAGGAAAATTTATTTTCAGACCATCCCATTCTAAGGTAGTAATTGAATCTCCATCATTTTTAGAAAAAATTCATGGAGACGTATGTGGGCCAATACATCCGCCATGTGGACCATTTAGATATTTTATAGTTTTAATAGATGTATCAACTAAGTGGTCACATGTTTGTCTACTATTTACTCGTAATGTTGCATTTGCTAGACTTTTTGCACAAACTATTAGATTATGAGCTCAATTTCTTGATTATCAAATCAAGTCTATCAAATTGGATAATGCAATAGAATTTACATCTCAAATCTTTGATAATTATTGCATGTCAATCGGAATTCATGTTGAACATTCAATTGTCCATATACATACTCAGAACAGTTTAGCCGAATCGTTTATTAAACGATTTCAATTAATTGCTGGACCTTACTTATGAGAACAAAACTACCTGTTTCTGGTTGAGGACTTGCAATTTTACATGCTGGATCATTAGTTCGGATTAGACTAACTACCCATAATAAATACCCTTCATTGTAACTTGCTTTTGATCAGCCACAAAATATTTTTCATCTTTGTATTTTTGGTTGTGCTTTCTATGTTCCAATTGTACCTCCCAAACGCACTAAGATGAGTCCTCAACAAAGACTTGGTATTTATATTGGTTTTGATTATCCTTCTATTATTAGATAACTTGAATATTTAATTGGTGATATTTTTAAGGTACGTTTCGAAAATTATCATTTTAATGAAACAATTTTTTCACTATTAGAAAAAAAAATGTGCCTAGAGCACAAAAAGAAATAATATAGAATGCATCGACATTATCTAATATTGATTTTCATACAAATCAATGTGAACTAAAAGTTCAGAAGATTATTCATTAACAAGGTATTGCAAATCAATTATCAGATACATTTATTGATAGTAAGAAAATAATAAAATCTCATATTCCAGCTGCTAATATCCCTAGGCGAATTGAAGTCCCTGTAGGACAATCAAGAAATCAAGCAGCAAATGAATCTAAGACATGCCTGAAGCGTGGAAGACTTATTGATGCAACTGATAAGATTTTCCAAAAGAGAAAAGTAAAAAAATTTGGTATTTTTGAAGAAACCATACTCACAAAATAAGTAACAAAATCAATTGATTCATCTAAACTTTCAACACAAAATTCTCCTGAAAAAGAATCCCATGAATAGAAATCTCCTAGAGGAACAGATATTAAAAAATAACAAGATCTCAATAAATTATGTAAGTACGTGAGAATTATGAGATAGAAATAAAATTATTATCGACAATGAATTTTCATTTAAAGTTGTAATTGACATTACCAGAAGTAATGATCAAATTGAACAAAAAATCGTTGCAGATTGTCGACTTAGAAATGACTGGCCAAAATGTAAAAATGTAATTAATGCAGAATTGAATTCACTTGCAAAACGTGAAGTATTTGAACCTGTAGTCCAAATACTTAAATGTGTTACACCTGTTGGATATAAGTGGGTATTTGTAAGAAAACATAATGAGAAAAATGAAATCGTGAAATATAAAGCATGACTTATTGCATAAAGTTTCTCGCAGAAACCTAGTATTGATTTTCAAGAAATATATTCTCCTATAATGGAATCAATTACATTCAGATTTTTGATTAATTTAGTAGTAATAGAAAGTTTGGATATGCGTTTAATGGATGTGGTTACTACATATTTATATGGATCACTAGATAATGATATATACATGAAAATCCTTGAAGGATATAAACTGTTTGAAGCATATAATTCAAAATCTAGAAGTATTTATTCTATCAAACTACAAAAATCATTATATGGTTTAAAGCAATCAAGAAGCATGTGATAGAATTATCTTAGCGAATATCGATTAAAAAAGAATTTGAGAATAATCCAATTTGTCAATATGTTTTTATTAAAAAGGCAAAGTCTGGATTCGTAATTATTGTAGTATATGTGGCTGATTTAAATTTGTTGAGACTCCAGAAGAACTCACGAAAACTATAACTTATTTGAAAAATGAATTGGAATTGAAAGATATTGGAAAAACTAGGTTTTACCTTGGTTTACAAATTGAACATCTTTCAAATGAAATTTTAGTTCATCAGTCTACATATACAAAAAAAGNATTATCTTAGCGAATATCGATTAAAAAAGAATTTGAGAATAATCCAATTTGTCAATATGTTTTTATTAAAAAGGCAAAGTCTGGATTCGTAATTATTGTAGTATATGTGGCTGATTTAAATCTTGTTGAGACTCCAGAAGAACTCACGAAAACTATAACTTATTTGAAAAATGAATTGGAATTGAAAGATATTGGAAAAACTAGGTTTTACCTTGGTTTACAAATTGAACATCTTTCAAATGAAATTTTAGTTCATCAGTCTACATATACAAAAAAAAGTCCTAAAGCACTTTTATATGGATAAAGCTCACCATTTGAGCATTCCAATGGTTATTCGATTACTTGATATTGATAATGACCATTTTTGTCCTCGAGAGGAAGATGAAGAAATTCTTAATCCTGAAGTACAATATCTTAGTGCAATTAGTGCCTTAATGTATGTTGCAAATTCTACAAAACTTGATATTGCATTTTCAGTCAACTTACTAGCAAGTTATAGTTCTGCACCAACTCGAAGACATTGGAATGGAGTCAAATATGTTTTATGGTATTTTTGTGGTACGATTAACACGGTATTATTTTATCCAAAAGAATTAAGTACACAATTAATTGGATATGCAGATGTAGGTTATTTATCTAATCCACATAAAAGACGTTCTCAAACAGGATAAGTATTTACATATGGAGGCACAACTAGTTCATGGAAGTCTGTCAAACAAACAATAGTAGCTACTTCTTCCAATCACTCGGAAATTATTGCAATACATGAAGCAAGCCATTAATGCATTTGGTTAAGATCAATAATTCAATATATTTAAGAAAAGTGTGATTTACCCACAATTAAATGCGGCCTAACAATATTATACGAACATAATACGGTATGCATTATACAAATAAGAAGTGGCTACATCAAAGGTGATAAGACCAAACATATTTTACCAAAATTCTTTTATACGCATGAGTTTCAAAAGGGTGGTGACATTAATGTAAAAAAAATACAGTCAAGTGATAATTTGACAGACTTATTCACTAAAATTTTTCAATTGCAACATTCAAAAAGTTGATACACAATATTGGAATGCGACGGCTCAATGATCTTTCATCATGAACAATTGAATATTTGCATATCTACGAGAAGAAGTTAATTATCATCTGGATTGTACTATCTTTCCTTCGCTAAGGTTTTTCTCATAGAGTTTTCATTTGCAAGGTTTTAATGAGACAATCCTAAAACATTCAAAGACATATTAGAATATTGTATTATTTTTCCTTCGCCATAAATTTTTTCTACTGGATTTTCTTTGGCAAAGTTTTAACAGGGCATATTCTTTGTGTATGGTCATTCAAGGGGAAGTGTTGTAAATATATGAAATGTATTTGATAGATGACCATTAAAATTTTTTCATATTCATGTATCCCTATTTTCCATGTTCATATATCCCTTTGATTCATGTATTATCATTTCCTAAATTCATGTACTTATTTAATCTCATATCTCCTCCATTCCTATAAAATGATATCTTGAAGAGCATTTGTAGTAGATTAAAAAATAAGAAAGTTAAGAGAAATAATATTTAGTTCATGAAGAACTAATTTTAGATATTGTGATTTTTTAATTCTCTTACTACTTTTCTTTAGTTTTACAATATGAATAAGTATATTCTTACCAAAAAAAAAAAAGAAAAAAAAAACTGAAATGTTTTTCCCCTGATCAAGAATCTTGATCTCGTGCCTATTCAAGGCTATTCTTGTAGACAGTCCTCGGCATCGGTTCCAAGGGAATGTGACGGGGGAATAGTGTTAAAGAAGAAAACAAAAACAAAAACAAAAACAAAAGTGGCACGAAAAAGGAGTGTATACATTAACATACGCAGTAAAGATTGGTTTCAGTTGAAGACGGGGCAGTTCTTTGTAATAACGCCAGGAGCAGTAGGGCAGACAGATAGAGGGCACTGTTCATCAGAGCCCCCAATCCATTGCACCTCGTAGATATCTTGAACAGCAAGAGTCATATAGAGTACACCGAAAATAGCAGTCCCTAAATCGAGGCCATTAGACAGATCATAAGCATGCTTAGACCACCACCCTTTGTGCCTGCGGTAAACCCAGAAGTTGATGATGAAGGCCACGATAAAGAAACTCCATATATGGGCTGCACCCATTGGGGGCATCATTGCTGTGCCCGCAAATATTATTGGGAAATTGATCAGTCTAATCCACTTCTTTTGAGGATATTTGCGACTTAGAATCCAAACCATCACTGGTCCCACCACTCCTATCAGGAAGAAGATGTATAGCCATGCATACTGACCATGCGGTGCAAACACTCGGCTTGGACCAATTCCTCCCCATATCAATGCTCTGTTGTAGGAATTGGTAACAGAAGGGCATGTCCAGATATTCCCCTCCTCCGGGACGCAGATGTTTTTGATTGAAGTGAGCGCCCACCATGCTGTGAAAATGCGTGTAGTGGATGCTAGCAATGCTCCAACAATCTGTCATAAATATACGTACACATATATATTATAGCACATGATCTCACAAAAAATCACACACACACATATATATATATTAAAAAAAAAAAAACAAATATATAGCGATGGAGTTTTTTCATGCAAGTCTCTCATCGATCAGTACTGCATGCCTACCTGAACGAGGAACATGGATCTTGGAGGAATCTTCATGTAATGTCCCAATTTGAATTCAGCTATAAAGCTCAAGGCATGTAATTTGGTGCTTTGGCTATATGCTACAAATGCCATGTTGGCTATGGGTTTTCCCGGTGATGCATAACCCATGATCATCTCACCAACGAGGAACATTGAAAGAGACTGCACCCGAAGAATCGATACCGATCCAGATAATTAATTAATTAATTAATGAAAAAAGCTTCTCGTTCTTTATAATCACTTTCACTTATAGAGGGGAGTTTTAATGGTAGAAATCTTATAATCTTCATACTTTTTTGAGCAGATCAGTTTCTGTACGTTCTCAAAATTAGTCTGATTAAACACTGATTAATAGACCAAAGGAAAAAAATGCCGCTTACGATTCCAGTTGTAGCTTTAATTGCACCCACGGGAAGAAGTAAAATAGCGGCCACAAGCACTGCAACCAGAAGACCCCAGGTAGGAAGTTGAATTTGGTCCCCATATACCTGGCAATTGAGAATGGAAAGCCCCACGGACAAAGCTATTATTGTGTTGAACCAACACTGAGGTATGGATTGATACTTCTTCATGAGTTCATTGTGAATGTCTTGGCATCTATTTTGGTTTTGTACTGCTTGCTTTATACTTACCCACGCATCCCTGAAAGTCACACGTACGCAAGTACATGATATCATGATCAGCTCTCTCGTCCATCATCATGATGACTACAACATATATTAAAGTAATATATATATTGATTTTAAGAATTGGGCAATATTAAAATTATCCCACGTACGCACCTTCCATAGAATAGAAAAAAGTGAGCGAGTGTGGCTGTTAATCCTGCAAATCCAAACCCCATGCCCATGGCGCTGAAGATACTGAAATAGATGTTGGAATAATTATGGTATGCCTGAGGATCAAGTACCATATCGTCGCCAAAGACACTAGCGGTCTTGTAGAACTTTCCATCGTAATCATACAGATTAAGACTGAAAAAGGGGAATCTCTTGGCATTGAATAAATTAGTCCAATATGCAATTGGAGCAATTATATACATCATGGCCACAAATCCCACCAGCTTATTAACTATAGCAAATCTGGGATAGGCCATGGGGGATCCTATATAGCCAGTTATGGACATCCAGTCAAGGCTGAAAGAGCCAATTCCAAGACCATGAGAACCTGAACCAATTATCTGTGCTTTGACCGAGCCTTTCCATATCCAACACACAAATGAGACGGATATGAGCGATGCCATATAATAGTTGGACACAATAGAGTAGGCAAACACTGAGACAGAAACAATGAGCAAGAACTGTAATTTGCTAATGCCACCTTTGGGCCTTCGTCCTTTTGCCTCGTGCAGAGATCTACAAAACATATATACAAAACAACTAATTATTAGCTAGCCTAATTGCTCAACCAATTTTGTGCATGGAAAAATGTATATATATATATATAAATATATTTGAGTTGAGAGGGTTCTAGCTACTGCCAGATGGCTGGCCTGATAGCTAGCTAGCTAGGAGGAGTGAACGAGAACAAATAAAATAACCAAGTAATTAGGAAATGAGGAGAGTAATTAACCTGTAAAACGATACGTCCAGTAAGAGAGTAGGAAACCACATATAAGGAGATTCAACAAGGAACTTGAATAACATTCCAGCAAACCCGTATCCAATCATCTGTGTACGCGGTAAAGAGGAAGAATTTTACTGAATGTACGTTCTACCATTGATGCTGATTCAATGCATGCATGCTTGAATTATGCAGTAAATTATACAGATGGGCGCTGATCTAGTGGGCTAACCCAGTCGATCAATTAGTTCTTGAAACTATAAATGTTATGTCTGAAAAATAGAAGATGAATCTGTATGTTCGGCCTTCGTCATGAATGCATGCAATTTCATAAAACAATTCAATATCAAGTCAAGCAAATGAAGGCGTTTGATGATGAGTTTAATGAAAATGCATGCCAATCAAATAATTTGTGTGCGCGCGCTCGCGCATACTTGTTTCAAATGCATGCATGATTCTACCACGTTAATTATTAATGCAGATCGATATATAGAAAGAACATCTCACTTGAGTTGTTTGGACCAGCAAAAAGACTGGTATAAGACTTATTTTCTTGTGAAAGTAGGCTCTCACAACGTCCATAATGATAATGGATTGAGAAGCTTCGAATCCAGTAGTGGCAAGTATGGTGACCAAAACATGCTCTTTTATGTTGAATGGTCCCGGATTCGTGGAGAACGTAAATTTGGTCCCAGGAATTCTCAATATCTTGTTTGGAATTTTGTTTGCCATTAGCTTTCCAATTAGAAGGATGAATATTTGGAATACAGAGTTTGTCACATTGATGCCAACTTGTCGATAGTGAAAGATTTGAAAAATAGCGGACATGAAAACATTTATGATAGGACCCAAAACCCATGTTCGAAAAGTTAGCGCTGGCATAGTTGGATCATCGGTGGTGGGAATCGTATCCCTCACTTGCTCAATTGGAGAGTCGTTGATTTTACCTGACAGTACTGTCAAAATGCCATTTCAAAAGATTTCTGTCAAACTGTCAAGTACATATAACACAAATATATAGTACGTACTTATACGTACGTACTGCGATTATGTTGGCGCAACGAATTAAATGCTATACGTATATACATGTTCCGCGATTTCATGTAATCCCCTAATTCACCCTTGATCTCTAGTAATCTAAATACTCTATATAATACCGCCATTCATATATACTAGCTAGCAAGCTTGCACAACTTTTTTAATGCATTGAGAAATGTTTGTTTGGTTTATAAAATGAAATTACTTGATCAATAATCTATAAGCTAGCTTTCTTAAAATTATATTTTTTTTCACAGACCTCACTTTTTGAAATGATTTTGGCAACTCATGTATGATCTATATATATATATATATATATTCCTAGGGCGGCTAGCTACAAAAGCAAAACGGGACGGAAAGCTGGGAAAGACAGACAAGATACCTGGCTTCTCATGATCGGGTTCCATTTGGCTTGGTGTTTCTTCTGCTTTAATGGGAGCCCCGGGATATGAATGTGTTAATCTCTTTGCCTAGCTCGATCGGTCTTCGTCTAGAGCCAAAAATTGTCTCTCCTCAGTTCTATAAGAAACTAATATACTGTGAAAGATCAAATTATCCAACGAAGCTGGAGATGATCAGGTATGCTGCGCGCATGGGTAAATTAAGAAAGACTGAGGCTTTGGGTACTTTTAATTTGGCATTAATTTGCATGCGTGCATCTTCGCAAGCTAGAGATGAGAGCGCGCCAGAATTTGGCGTTCGTTTCTTTCTCTAAAAGGTATATATGTTTATCTCGTACTCCGGTTAATTTGTGAGCAAAATCATGTAGTAAGTCTGCCATGCATGCATAGAGACAGTTAAACTGTTTATTTGGTTTTTGTTTTTCTGCCATAGATAGCCAGTAGTTCAGAAAACAGAAGTACAGCTAGCAGTACATTCTTAGCGGCCTTGGGGTTGAGCCGGGAGACAATTATATTTAGGTGGCAGTACTGCCTATATATATTCTGGCCGTCTGAGAGTAGTGGGAGGTTAATTGGTTGCTTTCTACTGATCTGATCCTCCTTGGTAGGCCTTTCTGTTTTATTTGTTTCAACTACTTTTACAAGGCAAATTAAAAACCACTCTGATCTGGGTCGGTCTAGGCTGGATCGATCTCGACGCGCGGTGGCTGCATGGGCTACAATTTTGTATTTTCTTCTTCAATCGAAAATTTTGGGTATACATAAACAGTACTTCCTTTAATGAATTAGACTCCCTTATATCTATGCTGTTAGATAATTATATTGATTTAAACTCATAATTTTAGAACTACTGCTTTTATGGTTGCCGAGAATTGTGGAAGAATTCGACCAAAATAAATTCTACTCATTATCCTCTCAAACATTGTCTCATATGATATTATTAAATAATCAGTAAATTACTCATTACGTATTAAATAATCAGTAAATTACAGCTTATTACGTAAGTGTTTACTTCATCCAAAAAAGATGAGAGGATAATGATTAAAAAACCGATGGATAACATTATTTTTTCAATGTTAGTATTCATATGCATGTGGAATTAAGGGAGGGCAGCAGGGCCATGCCATCCCACCCCACCCCAACTTGGGCGAGATGGCAGCTAGCCCTATCCACTTGATGCGGGGGGGCAGGGTACTCCGCCCGCATGTGGGGATCCTTGCGAGGGTGAGGGGTGCGACGGGCTAGGACACCATCTGCCTTTCCCCCTCCCCGTATATTATATATATTTATGTATTAAAAAAATTATACATATAGTAAAACGAAGTCCTTTTGGGGTATCATTAAACTTTCCCCCACCCCTGCCTCCCGACTCCCACTTTCCCAAACCTCTCTCTCTCTCTCTCGCCCTTTTTCTCACTCTTGCATCCTCGACATTGCCATTGCCGAGTGTCCTCTCCTATGTTCTGTAAGTCTTCCCGATCCCGAGCTTTTTTTTTTTTTTTTTGTATATATTTTGGGTTGCATCTTGATGTGGAGGATGAGATTGATGAATGGAGTTGGAGAATGAGATTGTGATTTGTGTGTTGTGGAGATTTGTGTAATTGTGTAGTCTGTTACTTCGGATCTAAGGTTCAATCCGAACCTCTAAATTAATTTAGGGCTTCGGATTGAAACTCTAAATTACTTAGGGTTTCAATCTTTAGGGATTTCAATAGTGAAATCCCAAATTGTTAGGGGTTTCAATTTTGAAACCCTAAAACATATTGAAACCCCAAATTCAATATGTTTTAGGGTTTCAATATTGAAACCCCTTGATGTGAATGTTTGTATGCTTTTAATTTTTATTTTTTTTTGTGATTATTGCATCATGCCATCATGTTAGGTTTTTGTCAGTCAACGAAAATGGATAGTGAGTCAAATCCAACCACTAGCGTTAGTGCTAGATCTTCTAACCCTACCGACCCCTACCACTACCCCTACGCCTATACCCAGGGGCCCACCAAGTAAGAAATTAGTTTCAATTTATTGGTCTCACTTCACTAAAATAGAGGGTGGTAACCCAATAACTCCCAAGCTAAAAGTAACTATTGTGGTAAAGTGTATAGATGTCACTACATGAAGTATGGTACATCCCAATTGAAGGTTTACTTAGAAGAACGATGCAAAAATAATCAAATTAGACTTTTTTTACAAGAAAAGAGTCAATATAGAATTGAGATTGGATTAAAAAAAATGATGGATGAGAGTAGTGAGGAGTAACGTTGAAGGGGTATACGACGTATGATCTAGAGGAGTGTAGTTGATCCCTAACTCATATGGTGATCACAGACAAGCTACACTTTCGGTTTGTAGAATGTGGAGGGTTCAAAGCATACTCTAAGTACTTGGAACTTAGGTTTGACATTCCTTTTCGCCACACAGTGAAGAAGGATATTATGAAACTATACGGTGTACATAAAGAACTATTGAGAAACCAATTGAAGGGTCAAAGAGTTTGCCTCACAACTAACACATGGACATCGGTCCAAAATTTTAATTATATGTCTTTGATGACACATTTTGTAGACTTTGATTGGTAATTAAATAAGAACTCTCAAGTTTTATCAAATTGTCAATCACAAGGGTAGGACCATTGGAAAGGTCTTGGAGGCTGCAATAGTTGAGTGGGGGTTGGAGCGGGTTGTGATAGTAACGACTGACAATGCCTATTTTAACGATACCGTTTTGGGATGTCTTAAGAATAATCGTAAAGAGGACAATAAGATAATCATGGGTGGTGAGTGCTTACTTGTGAGATGTGCTGCACATATTCTCAATCTTATTGTGACCGATGATTTGAAAGATTTGCATGATTCAGTTGCAAGTGTTAGAATTGCGGTGAGGTTTGTGAGATCCTCATGGCATAGCTTGATAAATTCAAGGTTGTTGTAAGGGCTACGAGTATTGAATGCAAGAAGCGGTTATGTATTGATGTTCCTATAATATGCAACTCAATTATTCTGATGTTGGAGACGACCTATGAGTTTAAAAAGGCCTTTAAATTATTTGGTGAGGAGGACATACAATATGTCAACCATTTAGTGATAAGAAGGGATTGGGCAAGCCTAATGATGATGATTGAATGGTTGTTGGGATTTTTGTAGAATTTTTTAGGCTTTTATACGAGGTCACAACTACTATTTATGGTTTTTTATACGTTATATCTAATGAATCTGGTCAGCAAGTATATGATCAGGTGATGGAACAACTGAATGAAATGCGTGGGAGTGACCAAACTAGGCTGTGAGAAATGACAATGAACATGCAGGCTAAGTATGACAAGTATTGAGGGGATTTGAGTAGGTTAAACATTTTTCTATACGTAGCTATTGTTCTTGATCCATAATACAAAACTGATGGCATGGTATATGGAATGACATTGGTGAAGGGGAAGGCATAACCAAATAGCTGCTAGCTAGGGTGTAAGAATTAGGAGGAGGCAGCCAACTGGACCCCCTTTGCACTCCTTTGAGTTTCAATTCCAGAATGAGGGCAATACCCCTCACAATATTTTGGAGGAAATTATTTGGAACAAAGACAAGGA
The DNA here is from genome assembly GCA_003123785.1 of Pterocarya stenoptera. Classification (NCBI taxonomy): domain Eukaryota; kingdom Viridiplantae; phylum Streptophyta; class Magnoliopsida; order Fagales; family Juglandaceae; genus Pterocarya; species Pterocarya stenoptera. The sequence goes on along the minus strand of QEOT01124274.1, from coordinate 4,776 downwards.
TGTCTCACAAGTAATATCTTCAACTTGGTTTATAAAATAAGCGGTTTTTGATCTTTCCCCCCTTGTTTTTAGTATGTTCGTTTCTTTTCTTTAAAGCCAACTATTATCATTTGTCAGGATAAAGTGAGCATGCCTCTCTCAAAACTGAAGAAAAACTTGGACAAAGCTCCTCCCACCAGAGACTTCATGGATCTCTCAAGAGATCTACAAATTGGACTTCCTGGATTGATTGATTGTTAAAGTGAAAAAGGCTTCTCCAAGCAGAGGATTACTAGGCGAGGACTTTAATCCCTTGAATCTTCATCCTTTATTTTCTAGTTGTATTGCTATACTGCATTTTTTTTCTAAGCAAACTTGATATGTTGTAATTAAATGATATGGAAATAGATGAACAAGGGGCATGGGATCCCAACAAATACCATTTTTTAACTAGCACGGCACAAAGTGACGATTTTTATACAATTCAATAGTGGGATTGTAGTCTCATGACCAAAGGCCATGGTGATTGTAGTGACTACATTTTGCCTTGAAATGGCTATCGGGGAAGTCCACTACGTCTTCACGATCCTATGGCCAAAAAGGACAACTCTTATAATAAAAAGTCAGATAAAAAATCCTAATTCCATTGCGTTATACGTTTTCGCAAGACTCCACACTCTCCCGAAAGAATACATATGATTTTCACACCAAGGAAAAAAGTACAAAAAATGGGGCTCATGGAATGTAGCGGAAAGAGACCGATAAGAGACTAAAGAGGGGTGATGATCGTCGGGGGCCAACGGTTCGAATTTTTTGCTAAACTCTTTGGATATATATATATATATAAGAGTATCTCAACAAAAGTTTGGAAAAATAGTAAGGAAAGTAATAAGGAAAGCAATAAGATAGAGGCGAAGATGAATAGATTACAATTTAGACCAACTCCGATAGACACCAAAATATGTGATGGCGCGTGGGACTCACGCACCTGCCTTCATGCAGCCACAATGGTAAGGTTTGGAGGATCTGATTGTGGTGAATTTGTTAGTCCGACACATGTGGAAAGAAAAGCTTCCGAAAGAGGAGGCGATTGAGACCCATGCGTGGCTATGACGGCGGTCTAGGAGCCTTCTCGTATGACACGTGTCTCTTAGATGTTACCGGAAAACTCCAAATTTGTCTTTCTCGACCTTGGAGGAAACGAAACAACTAAGAAAATGAAACTAATTTATAGACAAAATAGGTTGATGGGGAAAGAGGCTTCCCCTCCACTCCCGCGAAAAAACGAAGTTTGGACTTTGGAGACTTTGCACACACAACGCTATACTACACTACTAGCCTACTATTGGTTTACATTTGATATTCTAGGATGTATATGTTACAACCTTATTTGATATGTGTCATGCTTATAAGTTTTCCAACTCATCTCAATTCATTTTATCTAATTATTATAATTTTTTTTAAATTTTCACGCAAAATATAATAAACAATTCAACTTTTTCAAATTTCAAAATAATAATAATATTAAGAAATAATATTATAATAATATTTTATTTAACTTTCATATCTAGTACTCACTAACAGTACATGACATTCTTTTGAATTTCACCCTCATATGCTCCAACCCAAGTTCGTTCATGAAATGACGCAAGTACTTTTAAAGCCATGGGATTTTTGCCTGGATCTTTCGAGACGTGATGAAATTTCAAGGATCTTGTTGTATGCATATATTGGTTATCATTATCGAGCCTCATCCCTCTAACCTTTTAATGTAATTGCAAGCCTATTTAAAATCGTGAAGCCCGGTAGCTTGCTACAAATAATGAAAAGTCCTTCCTTTGAACAAGTACTCAAAGCAACTTAATTATTTAGGAATTTGAATAGTTATCTCAATGCATTAAATTAGGGGTGTTCATCCGGGCCGGGTTTTTACCCGGCCCGGTCCGGAATCCGGAAAACCGGATTCCGGTTCCGGGTTCCGGCCCGGATCATATCCGGGCCGAAACCCGGGTTACAAAACCCGGATCAACCCGGGCCGGGTTCCGGATTTAGAACCCGGGTTCCGGGTTTTAAACCCGGTACCCGGGTTTTTTTTTAATCCAAACCCAGTATCAAAACGACGCCGTTTTGATACTGGGTTTTAACCCTACAGGCTGCCCGAGTGCCGATTCTGCGCTCTCTCTCTCTCTCTCTCTCTCTCTCTCTCGTGTGCCGATTCTGCCGAAGCCCGAAGGAACCCTAGCCTCCCTCACTGCCGAACTGCCGATCGAAGAAGCCCATCATCGTTGTGACCCCACCATCGTCGTCGCCGAGCTCGCCGTCATCCTCGTGACTCCAGGTTTGTTTTCTTCTTTTTATTCCTCCGATTTGGGTCTTTTTTTTCTAACTTTCTATGCTCAAATTTGGGTCTGTGTTGGGTTAGTTTTGTGTGAGGTACGTGATTGTTTAGAGTTTTTTTTTTCATTTTGGGTTAGTGATTGTTTAGAGGGTTTTATTCCGTTTTGGGTACTGAAAATTACATGTAGTGCAAAAACTTTAGGCTTTCATAGTCCACAAACTAATGGATAAAGGAAATGAGAAAAACAACTGAATGAGTAATCACAGCTGCATCTTCAACCTAAAACAGCATGCAGGTTTTCATTGGGACTGATTGAGGAGAACTGCATTTTGACGAATGGCAGAGCATTAGTAGTTTATATACTATGTGGTTTCTGGCCTATCTGTCTCTCTTACACAATAAGATAGATTGAGAAAAATAATTGGTACAGTTGTCAATAATTTTTCCCCCTTTAAGTAGTTGGCTGTTGTATATGCAGAGAAATGGTATTTGACATTTCTCTTTATAATGTCCAATATTCAGATGAAATTAAAATGTTTGTTGTTGGCTAATTCTCAATGGACATAATCAACCCTGAAAATCTCTTTTGACAATCCTCTTCTTTTATGTAACATGTAGAGGCCTCTGATCTTTTTTTTAGAGTGGTTAATTATGTAACATGTAGAGGCCTCTGATCTATATTTTAAAGAGAATTGGTACTGTAGTTAAACGCAAACTCATTTTTTTATTATGAATAGATTATCTAGCTGATCATGCTAATCTCGATTCTTGGATCAGCTAAATGAGCTTAATTCATGCATCACATCGAATTCATGAGAACTGCATATATGAATTATGCTAACTGGCCTAAGTGATATATAGACATCCATTGAAGGAAAAGATTTAACTTTGATAAGATGAACATATATAAATCACCTGCCAGAAGCCAGATTTAACTTTGATACCAAAATGCTTATAGGAAAGTTACTACAAAGTCAAATATATATATACCAAAATGCCATAGCCTCATACTTTTTAGATTGAATGCAATCATGTTCTAGATCTCATTAAGTTATGTACCAATGTGTGGACCAAGTTTTGGGACCATTAATATCAATGATGGGTTAGGCAATGAAAAGCGCTTTCTTTTTCTATGGCCAGAACGAGCAGGATTTAATGCATGCAGAAATCAAACCTCCCACTGACTGAACTAACAATTGGATGTGATTTTCTGTAGCCCTGCAGTAAATACAAGCTTGTACGAAATATTATATATATGGTGAACTTATATACTCGCAGAAAGGACTGGCTACACTTGGTCTTTGGAAAGAAAATTAGAGTAGTTCTACATCTATTTATAAGACGATGTAGAGAACACACTATTTAAATATTATGATGAACAAAACTAGGAGATAGATTAGTGACATACAGAACCATTTATGTCTTCATATTTCTCCTTGAAGACAGTAGACTTAAATGGCATTATTGATCTTTTCCATCTGTTCATTGGAAAATCAGTAATAGAAAGCTAACCTCAAGTGTGCTAAACACTAATCTCATTCTGCTAGCAACAATTGATATTTCCTCAGCTTGTCCCTCTACTGCCATTTGCTCTAGTTGAAGAGTCTTTACTGGAATCCTTCATTAATCATACGAAATAAGTAGCTAAAAGGTGTGCAGAGATTTTAGTGCTTGACATTTGAACATAGGTCAACACTGCTTCAAATAAGACTGACTAAAAGCATATAATTCATGTAGTAGCCTAACCGCAAGTCAGAGCCTGTTGCATGAAACGTGATTAAGCAAAGCAAAATGGCGTATTATAATTTATCATATTATAATGGTTTGTTAGCATATTATAGAAGTATTCCCATCATTTATTTTTTGTGCTTGAATGTATGCCTAAGAGGAATCTAGTTTCTTGGAATTCAATGATTTGTGGGTTTGCTGAGAATGGATTTTCTCAAGAGAGTTATGATATGTTTAGAAAGATTTTAGCAAGTGAGGAGGAATTGCATTTCCCTTTACATGATATATCCTTGCTTGCTTCCTTTTCACAGTAAGATAGAACTTTATGTTTTTGTTATTATTATCATGTCAATACCTAAATCCATATATTCCAAGTTAAATTTCAATAACTCATAATTAATTTAGGCTCAACATTATATCACTTTTGCAAACTTCTTCATTGTTTTGTGGAATCCCTTTTTTGTTCTTTTTACAAATTTGCAAATAGAGATGTTATATTTTATTATATTTGATTATTAGTGTTTGATTATTTATTATATTGTGTTTGGTGGTTTTTATTACTCAATAACAGATGGAAGAAGATTCTTTGAGTTGTAATGTCGGTACAACCCAAGGGGTTGGTGGTGACTCTTCGTCTATTCCAGTGGATGTGGAGTATGAGAGTCTTCCAACCCCTTCATCCACATATACACAACAGCCTACCCGTTCCATCCCACCTTTACCCAAGAAAT